>PVJA010004819.1:46746-81894 GCA_004027025.1 Myocastor coypus | reverse complement strand
TAGAGCAGAAATCAATTCAATTGAGACAAAGAAAACAATACAAAAAATTAATAAATCCAAAAGCTGGTTCTTCGAAAGATTAAATAAGATTGATAAGCCCCTAGCTAACCTCATCAAAAAGAGGAAAGAAAGTAATGAACATTTGTCATCATCTGTGTGTCTTATATGAGAAATACTTAGATCTACCTCCAACTTTTAGTTGTGTTAGTTATGATGAAAGATTTTTGTTTTATAATTTTATCTTTCTCTGTCTTTTTTTTTTTTTTTTCTTGTATAAGGTCTCACTACTGACTCATAGTGATCCTCCTGCTTGTACCTCCCAAGTGCTGCGATTACAGGCATGCACCACTACGCCCAGACTCCATCGCTGACTCTGCACACTCGAGAGCAGCGCAGGTGTAGCAGGCGGGGCCAGGAACCGAAATTAGTTTTATTTTTATTTAATCTTTGGTGCATTTTATACATTCTGAATATCAAGTTCTCACCAACTGACAATTTGCAAATGTTTTCTCTTTTCTATGGATTGCATCTTTACTATGGATTTTTTATGTAGTAGATAAAAAGTTTTTAGTTTGATGAAGTCCAATTTGTATATTTTTAGTTTTATTTCCTCTGATTGTGAAGTTATACTAAAAAATACCCATTAAAATGAGGTGAGTCTGAGCCGACCATAAAAAAAAAAAAAATAAAATAAACAAACAAAAGTTCTGAAACAAGAAAAAAAAAAAATTTAAAAACAGGGGGTGGGGTATAAAAAATAAATAAATAAAATGAGGTGAGGGATTTCAACTTTTTTTAAAATGTATTTGGTAGAGGGTTTTGCTGTGCATCTTGGATTTGGTGATTCTTCAGTATGCAACCTTCCCAGCGCGGGGATTATAGGGCTGCATCCACATGCCCGGAATTGGTCACCAAATCCAAGCACGAGGGGGTTGGATCAGCACAGCATGTGGTGCAGGGATAGAACCTTGGTCCCTGTGCTTGCCTAAGCATGTGCCTATTTCACCAGCCCTCAACTGGTCCTTTTTTCCCTAGGGTTTTCATCATTTCATGTCATAAATATAACACACTTAACTCATTTCATTATTAAATTTTTTCAAGGGTTAGGAAATAGGGAGTTGGTTACATTCTTCTGGATCTGAATAGCCAATTTCCTCAACCACCTTTGTTGAAATCAGTTCATTACAGATCTATGACTTTACTTCAAATCCCTCTATTAGGATCCAGGAATCCATGTCTGTTTTCCTGTCATTATATACTGCTTTATCTACACAGTCTTTATCATCTTGTCTCTGATCCCAAGAGATTCCCTCCATATAGTTTTGATACTTTAAAGACACTGTATATGAGTATGTAAACAACAAAATACAATATGGTCAGTATTCCTAATTTATTCAAGTATATCATGTTACATATGTAAACAGAGAGTAAAAATTATTTTAGAGGTAACTGGTCATCAGCCTGCATCTTATTTATGCTTCACAGAATCAGAGCTGGGCTTCCAATAGGCACCTAGTGTTGTTTTTTGCTCAATCCCCTTTCTCCAGCCACTTGTTCTTCTTGGCCTCCTCATAGAACAAGTGTACCAGAAAATGGACAATTTCTGGATCGTTCTCGAACAGACTGATAGGAAGTGACGCAGATAACTCCCAGCTTCCTGACACTTACAGTGCTTTAAGGGAGAAATTTCAAAGTATATGTTTAATTTTTTTCAGATTTAGTTGATTAAACCAAGTTTCAGATACATACAGTGTGACGTGAATGATAATGACATCATATGGTTTTCATTTTTCTATACTTACTTTCCCACTTATACCCTGTTGACTTTGTTTTCTTCATTAATCTCATTATTTCTATAACAAGTTATCACAATTCTAGTGACTAAAAACTGTATATTTATTATATAGGCATTCAAGGGATTAGGAATTCAAAGTCAATTTCCTTGTGTCAAATTCAAGGAGTGGGAAAAATTGGTTAATCCTGGAGATTTGAGTAAACAATATATTCCATTGGCATTGTTCTACCAATATTGCATGATGTTTTCTAAGAGTATATCTGACTTACTCAGAGGAACCAAAGTAATCTCTGAATCCAAGTCTTTCATTTGATCAAGACTAACAGGTCTTTTGTTACCACTAATGTGATTTCACCATAGCCTCCAGAACATTTTGGGAAGTCGTTTTTCAGCCTACCACACATACTAATAAATTAAATTAAATATACTAGAGCCCCTAGTATCAGATTATTCTAGATATATTCACCTAATTTATTTATTTATTTTTATTTTAAAGACTAAATATAGCAAAAGCAAAAACAGAAAAAAAAAACAGTAATAAGTAAGAGTACATATAGCACAGAATTTCAAAACCAGAGAAATTTAACAATGGTTATATCACATGCTTTCATCATGGGATCAGTTTAGATTAATAGATATAGGTATATAAGATTGATCAAACAATAAAACATTAACATTTTCAATAAACATTATTTTTTTTAAACAATTGACACGCTACACATTGTCCTCACAATAGTAATACAGAGCACAGGGTATGGGCATGACACACCTTCAATTGATACTGGTAAGGAAAGAAAAAAATAATTTCTCTTTGAACTAAGAGGAAGCAGATGCATACACAGTCCAATTTTCTACAATTGCAGTGGGCCACCAGTGAAACTAGCAACATTGGAAGCTATTGATCCAAACCTCCTACAGCTCATCTCACCAATCTAGCTCTGCGTTTCATGCCTTGTAAATAAGCTTTTTTGCTGGGTGATCAAGGGCAAGTCAAAGCAAGACCTGTATAATAAAACATTCATCTTTTCTATCTTCCAAGGTCAAATCCCCTCAGGAGTAACTTTGGAACCATATATAGTGATTTATAGAACTGTTGTCAGTGTCAGCCTTCAGGTCGAGTCACGGCCATTGCTTGGCCAGTTTGCTTTCTGTGAAAGCCTGAGAGAACGTTTTTCTCTGGGTGACTTTCCTTAGACACACTATAGTTCATTTATCCCTTTTTTCTGAGATCCCATTATCTCCTTGACCAGAAAATTTGAGACATCTCTGAGTTATAGGATATTACAGTACAGGTTCTCTTATGTCCTGAGTCCTTACTGACCTTGAAGGGATAGGGCCAAAATATTGGCTATCCTCATAGCCCTTCTTTTTCTCTAATTTTTGGTCTGTTAACTTACATCCTCAACCTTCCAGCAGAAAAGCTTTGTGATACTATCCACCTAATTTAGAATGTACTGTAACATTTCTTAGAAATTTTTCTAAATCTAAGATATGAGAATGTAAATGATCTAAATTCTCATTATATTATGGTTGCAACCTTTGATTTTTGTGATAGTTGTTCACCAATTTTGGCAATATTAATAAGAGAGTGGTTTTTTGTTATATTTTGTTCTTGTATTTTTAGGGAAGGGTCTAAATCGTGTTCAGTGTCTTACTACTGGATGGGACTTGTAGTGATCTGTCTGTTTACAGCCTCCCAAGAGCTAGGATTACAGACGTGTGTCCCAACATCCAATCTCAATTGCTGTCTCAGTGCACTCCAGGGGTGGAGCCAGAAGGGCAGGCCCGAGTAATGAGCCCCTAATACCTACATCTGCTTGCAGGCACTTTAATTCCTTGTAGAATTTTGAGGATTGGAGTAAGGAGAGATTAATGTATTTAGATTTTCTGTGTTAAGCATTACAGACTTCTTTTTCTCATTAAGCTTTAATAATGTTGAGTCTAATATTTAAACTCAAATATTATAGAGCAATTAAAAATGCTAATACATTATCAGTAATAGTAATATTGAACCACTATATATGGAAATATTACATTATACTACACAGCATCAATGTTTTGTGAGTGTGCTATCATTCGATATTCTTAACAATAGTTTTGAGATATAAATTATATTATCTTTATCTAATAAGAAAAAAAGTTGATGTTAAAATGCTTTCCAAAGCTCAGTGGGCTGAAAAAGGTAAATGTACCAAATCAATAAAATTATGCCCGGAGGATGTTAGCTGAGTTCACGTGTTAAAGTGATTGCATTATATCAGAATTGTGCTAATGTGCTAAGCGCCAGAGTGAAGAACAAGAAAACACACTATATACCACTGCAAAGGATTAGTGTGGGGAGGGGTGTAGGTGATTAAGAATAATGAGGATAAAAATCCAACCAGTCAAACAGAAAATAAATTCTAGTCTAAATGGCCCTTTGCATTGTACCAAGTGGGAAATATGGAATTATTCATATAATTTAATCAGAGCATGAAACAATAAGATTTACATGCATATGATAACTGTTTTGTAAAAGGGAAAATGACATATAACGAGACACAATTAAAATAACTTTAGTTAAATACTGATAGTTACACAGGAAGAAAAATTTCATTAGAAAATGAAAGCAGAATAACGGAGTCATATGTATATATATATATATATATATATATATATATATATATATATACATATATATATATATATATATATTTTTTTTTTTAAATTTCATTTCATACTGACTGGATGCTAGAGGAAATAACTCGTGGTGTCACATTGTGAAGCATAGAAAAAAAGCGTGTGAGGTGTGAAAGAGTCTGAAGTACAGTATTACTGTTGTGCACTTTTATGTCATTATGCCGTCTTTGGTTTATTCATGAGGAACGTGTGACACCACACCTTAGGAGCGAGACTGAAGATGTCTATTTATTTATTTATTTATTTATTTATTTATTTATTTATTTATTTATTTTTGTATATTTGTATTTTTTTAGGGAAGGGTCTATAGGGCCTCACTACTGGATCGGATTAGTAGTGATCCACCTATTTACAACCTCCTCTCAAGAACTGGTATTACAGGCAGCATGTACCACGACACCCAGTCTCAATTGCCATCTCAGAGCACCCAGAGGTGGGACTGGCCCAGTAGGCCAGGGAATCGAACCCTAGGCTCCTGAGCCTGCTTGCAGGAACTTTAATCCTCTGAGCTATTTCACCAGCCCTGAAAGATGTGAATTTAGCCACCTTACACAACTGGTGGGTATTGACAATGAAGGACTGGAAAAGATGTTCAGAGAGTGAAAGGAAGACTGAGAAATGACAGAGATTAAAGGGCAAGGACAGTCAGTGAAGGGCTTCAGAAGTTGGGACAGCTTCTTTGTGCTGCGAGGTAGGAAACAAGAAGGTGACTCAGGGAGATTATTTATTGGCAGCCAAAGGAAAAATGTTGTAAGCAAGCATGATGAGGATGAGCTGAGTAGCAGGGAGAGAGGACCAAGTGGGATAAGGAACTGGAGTCATTAGTTATTACCACTTCTTTAAGTGCTTAATTTCTAAATATAAGAAAGAACCCATGCAGGAGATGAAGTTATTTTCTTACTGAGGGAAAGTATTTTTTTAAATAAGAAGATGATGGATACTTGGTCTATAATTATCAATGAAAGTGATACAGACAGAAGTGAATGACACAGTATGATGTGCAAGATTCAGCATAGTGCTTAGCACCATCTTGTGACGTGTGATAGATGGAACCAAAGGAAAACCCATGTAGAGGTGGTGTCTGTCCCTTCAGTTGTACCGTGGAGTGTTTGAGTGCTATTATATGTCAAGTTCAGCTTTTAAGCATTCCCATTATAAAAGTTAAAGAAAAAATGAAGGAGAAACATTGCATTCTAATGATGGGAATGGTAAATACACAATAAAATCAGTAGTAAGACCATAAGCAAATACAATAATAATATAGTAATTAGTTACCATCATGAGAAATGCAAAATTTCAAGGGGATCAGGAAAACTTGAGATGAGTTTGCAACTTAAAATTGAGTAATTGTGTAATATTTAATGAAAAGACATAATTAAAGCAATAGTTGGTCACTGAAGCACCCAAGGAAATAACATCTCAAGCCCAGGACATGACTGTGGCTGAAGGCCTCAGAGAAGAGTCAGTGTGGCTCGATCAGAAAGCATGAAGCTGAGAGAAAGAGATGAAATGAAAGAAAAGAAGGAATGACACAGGCTAGGGCCTTTCCAGCCACTGGGAGATCTGGGCCTTTCCTCTGATTGATATGGATATCATATCACTATTCTCTGAGTTCTTGTTAATGGAGTCACACTGCGTGTCATGTTGAGAGTCACCATTGAGAATCAGGTTGGAAAGAGGAAGATCAGACAAGTGGTTACCGCGGTCATCCACATGAGGCATGTACCTGTTCTGCACTGGGCGAGAGCAGTGGTTGCGTCTGGATAGATCAGGTCTGGAGTTTGTAGAACAGAAAAAGAGAAGTGTTCATAGATGGGATCTAATAATTCTTAACTGTGCATGTAAAAAACACTAAGTTTAGTGAGGTTGAAATTTAGCAGCAATTATTCATTTGCAGTTCATGGGAGAAGTTCAAAAGTCAAGCCACCACTTGGACTTCATGCTTTTCATCCTAATTCTCCATTCACCTATTACAAGAGAGGTTCAAAAATACTTGAGAGTTGCTTTTCATAAAAGTTTCTATTTTACCAGCTACCAGTTAATATAAAATGAGCAAAGAAATTTATGTATTTTGAAGATGTCATTTTAATGTTTGACCATAAATTTAACTGTATGAAAAAGAAACAGTGAGGACCAGCCAGATAGCTCAGCAGATTAAAGTACCTACTTAGACAGAAAACAGGGACCAAGGTTCCATCCTCAGCACCACAAGCCATGCTGGCCCCACCTGTGGGGTGCACTGAGTCAGCAACTGAGACTAGGCATGGTGGCACATCTTTGGGAGGCTGAAAACAGGAGGTTCGGTAGGAGTCCGATCTGCGTAGTGAGACCCTGCATTAAAAATAGGAAAAGAAACTGTAAGCGAACTTAGTAGACTATAGCAAGGCATCTGTATATGCCAGAAACTGAGGTGGTAAAAAAGTTGATCTTCAGAGAGAGCTGGTAGAGTTGAGTATAGACTAATCATGGTGATGAGCTAAACTCAGGATTTCAGGCCACAAATGGAGATAAATATATTGGAGAACACCATCTCCAAGTGTATCATAAGACAAAGAAAACTGGAGCATATTGGATAACTCAGTAATTTAGTCAATGAAAAAATAAGAATGTGGTAATGGTTTTGAAGTAAAAATACCCATTTATGATATATTTGTTATCCCAATAGAGAAACTGTAAGAAGTTTTTCAAAACCAGGTGCTTAATTGAACTCTAACTTTAGTGGAGTCGCAATTTTCTTCAACATAGAATATGTTCCCTAACATTGCCTAAGCACCAATGTGGAGAAGACAGATATGGACCTGAGAAATGAAGTAACAGCCAGTACAGAGATGTTGGAAGCCCTGAGGATCCAAGCAGCAAAGGATGCTTCCATGTCCTGAGGGCACAAGGAGTAGATGTGAATCTAAGCAAAGCAAGTGCACACTGGTAAGAGTTCTTGACTTTCTGTGGAGTGTGGAAGAATGAACTCTAAGAAAGGGGCTATTAAAATGAACTGCAATCTAGTTAAGTAGAAAAATTGTCTCTAGAAGAGAAGTTGTCCTATGACCGGAGCTGCGAATTTAATTCAGTCCACTGATGGTAGCAGCAAGATTGATAGAAGGGTAGATGTTTGGAATGAAATACCCAGAACAAAATAGCCTTGAAGGTCTTACCTCAGAATCCTGACCTTCGCTGATGTGCGTTCAAAGGCGAACCTTTTGGGAGGCAGTCAGGGTAGTAGCGTGCAGGTTTCCTGAGGTAGATGAGCGCCTCTGAAAGGCAGCTTGAGACTAGCTTCAACTCTTCTGCTGCACGGTGATGGGACGAGAAACTGGCAGTCTTCACCTGGGAAGAGAAGCCTCACCAGCACTCAACCATGGCGACCTTAGACTTCTAGGTTCTAGAACTGAAGGAAATAAATTCTACCTGCTTGTCCCAGTTATTCTTCTCTCCTTTCAGGAATAAATACCTGACACCCAAAATGAAGAAAAGGAAGGTTTATTTAGCTCACAATCAGCAGAGGTTTCAGTCCATACTCACTTGGCTCCGAGGCAGAGTGGCATGTTGCAAAGTGCAGCTGTTCATGGTGGCGGCAAAGAGCAAGAGAGCAAAAGGAGGGGCAGCAGCTCAGGGAGCTAGTTGTCCTCTTTCCCCTTCTTACATTATAATGAAAATTACCTGACCTAGGGCAAGTGCAGCATCCACACCCGCAATAATCACAAACTCCAGAAGTCACCGAAGCTTTGGGGAGACATCTACGCACAAACCAACACTGCTCTCACCCCCAGATCTGTGGTGATGTGTTTCATCTGCCTGAGCCAAGACAGTGGAGGTTGAATGGAATATTGAGTTAGCATTTCAGCCAGAAGGAGAGCAAGGCACATAAGCAGGCGTGCTGCAGGCACGTTCTCTTCTCTCCTCTCTCATATATGACTGAGCAAAATGTGAGCTTCAGGGTGCAATGGGTAAATGTGGAGCATGTGTAGGAAATGATGCATCCAAAACATGGGGAAATGTGTGTGGTTTTGGGGTTGGGTGAGCAGACTATTGTTTTCTTAATTATCTGGCAATAAAAGCAAGAATATTCATAGGAGATATATTATTTCTATGTATAACTCGGAAAATCTTCAATGAGTAGGAACAGGGAAGCCAAAAGATAAACACACTTCAGAGTGTTTCAGTAATTCTCATCGTATAAATTGCCATGTACGCTTTCATTCACCTAACAGATATTTGTGAAATACTATGTTTCTTATACAAAGCTAAGTATTGAGTAGAGGCTCTAATCAGTTGAAGTTTATGACATTGTTATTTTAGTAAGAAAAAGCCGTTTGAAAATTGGCGAAATCATAGGATTCGTTATGATAAAAGCTATAATTTTCCCTACCAAAATCTCAGAATCTATTATAAATGATGAAAAAAACTGTAGTATGCAGAATATTGTACTTATTAAAGCTTTTCAGGATGATTTCATTCTCATATAATTTATTGAAATTTATACAAAATGGGATGAAGGTCACAATATAAATTATAGACATATTGGACAGATCTCTTAAATAGTGTCAGGATTTACATAATGATGTGCTAATAGAACAAATTTTTAAAAATCTTTAGAATCTTTATAAGAACTGAAATGAATCACTACTTGGTAAAAGTTGGGTTTCACTACACAACTGCTCCTTAATATAAACAAAATTAGACAACATTCATAGTTTAAGGCAGGTTGATCTAAAGAGATAGTTAACATAATTTACCTACAGAGAAATGGTCTTTCCTTGGCTATTAGGCATGTAGGGCCACATACGTACAAATATAAGAGTACTGTTTGCCGGTACCATCCTCTAGTTCTGTGTCTTCCTCCCCTAGCTTTCTTTTCTCCTTGCATCTATCCTTCTCGAGGACTGTCTTTGTTTCTTTTCTTCTCCATTATGATACTACTTGGTTTAATGGATGAGCCAATATGGACGTCTGTCACCTCCAAAGAGGAGGACTTGGATTGCTAGCTAGAAACACACATCACATTTTGGGCCAGCCCAATGGATCAGTGGATTGAATCACCTGTAAGCAGGGGCAGGAACCAAGGGATCGAATCTCTTGGGCATGCTGAGAAGGCAACTGCGACTGAGTGTGGTGGCTCGTGCCTGTAATCCCAGCTCTTGGGAGGCCATAAACTGGCGATCGGACTATGGATTTGATCTAATAGTGAGACCCTGAACACTCTGTAGTCCTTTTCCTAAAATACAATAAATAAATAAATAAATAAATAAATACACATATGACATTTTATAAGTAATATTTTTTTGGTCTTTTTGAGACAGGGTCTCGCTGTACAGTTGAGGCTGGCCTTGAGCTCAGTTTTGTAGCCCAGGCTGGTCTTGAACTCTCACCAATCCTCCTGCCTCAGCCTCCCGAGTGCTGGGATTACAGGCGTGCACCACCACGCCCGGCTGATAAGTAATATTTATTGTCCTTGAAGTATAAAAGTAAAAGAAGATTCAAGGAAATAATAGTCGGAAAAGGGTAAAAACAGAAATGAGAAAAGTTACACTCTTATTTGTTATTTGATAGCCTCACATTTCTACATGTCTTGTGATTATTACTAGTGAAAAAAAAAAAAACTCACACCTTAATAATTTCTTAATATGTATTCTTTGAGCTTTTCCTCTCCATTCTCGTGGAATCGGTTTGTGTCACTTTTTGTGGTAGCAATTTTACAGATGAGTAAAGAAGCTTTGCTTGGTGTGACATCCTGACTTTGAATGTGTGCCCTTTTTAAATTAATTATTCTACCAGAGAGAAAACTCCATGAACACAGAAGAGAAGAAGGAATAACTGATCTAGTAAAACTCAAAACCAGATTATGTACAAGTGACATGTTCAGTTAAAAGAGGTTGTTACTTTCTTGAAACAGAACAATTTCCTGCTATTTGAAAGGACATAATAAAGACAGAATTTTCTTTTAAAACTTTGATACAAAATAAACTACCTGTTTTTAAAAAGCCACTAATCATTTTTCCATAAAAATTGATACTACAATTTATAAATAATGGTATGTACCCTCTTAATTATGCATATTCTTAACTTCAATAAAGATACCTATATTTTACTATGTAATATATTTTAGTTTTGAGGAGGATAAATAATAATTGCATTTGTGACATTTGAATACAGAGCATCTTCTTTCGGTGTTCTAATATTTTAGAATGTCATAACACAATTCATTTACATGTACTAAAGCTCACGTGGTTCAAATTAACAAAATCAAGCCATGTACTTTCCTTTTTTGCAAAATGTTTACTTGCAACATAATAAATAATGACAAGTGGGAAGTCCTGAGAGGTCAAATGCCCTTGCCACGTTGTGTAACACACACTGATCATTGCTCTGCTTTGGTAACAAATACTTGAGATTCGTTCATCCATAACGAAAATGTTCCCTAATAATGCCACTAGTACCAAAGAGAGAAAATCAAATTAATTGCCCCTGATCATTCAAAGTGAAGGTAGTGACAAAAGTATTACAGACTCAGCAAAGAAAGCACAAACGGTTATAGCTTTATTTTAAAGTAGACTCTGAGGAAAGAGCATGGATGATGGTATTCATAGTATAAGAGGAAATTGCCAAGAAGAACATAATTTGTGAATATGCAGAAGGATGTTGCCAATGTATAGAAAATTGAAAGATTTAATTTTTGTTGAACAGAGGATAAAAAAGTATGGAAAATTCTGTAAAGTACATTTTTAGGAGTGTTTAAATTAAGGAATATGTATTAAAAATAAATATGGAGAAAATTAGAATTTTTAAAATAGAATTATTTTTTGCATTTGGGGCCCAAGCATTTTACTTCTAATTTAAATAACAGGAAATCTTTAAAATATTATTAAAATAAAAGTATTTTATCAAAATTGTTTCAAATGGTAAAATTGAAGGCAATTAAGTAGATACAGCATGTGAAAAACTAGGAAACCTTTCTACCATGATGAATAGTGCATTCTTTCCAAAACTCCCATTTTTAAAGAGTACTAATCAATGTAAAACTCACTCATGACACACACACACAAAAATCAAGCTTTACAACATCTTTTTGCACAGGTGTACTTTTTTATTTTTATTTTTATTTTATTTTTTGCAGTAATGGGGATTGAACTCTGCTCAGGTAATGTTCTATGTTATTTCCATATTTGATAGCTAGACATGCAAAAGCTCAAGATTGACTCTGATTTCATATTAATCAGTTGGCTTTCTATGTTTACTTGTGAGCCTGTCCCATGTCTAGGCCCCTCATCTGGAGACAGCACAGTAAGTGAAGCTCTGTGAACCACTGGTCCTGGCTGAGACCTGCAGTGGCCTATGTAGCTGGGATTCCTTAAAGGACAAGGTAAGGCCGAGGCTGAGGCCAGCTGGCTCCAAACCCAATGAGCTAGATGGAGACTGGAACTGAAGGCTCCACTCTTGTGCAATAAATATTATATCAGATGTAAGGAAGGTCTGGTTGACATAATATGCTACTTGGGAATTTCTCGAACTGAGTAAGGAGGTCCTGCTCAGTGCCCACACTTTCTTCAGCATCCTCTTTCTTTATTTAAAAGCCAAATCAATACCCCCAGAGAAGTTCTTTTTCTCAGTCCTCAGAGACTCTGGTATTCTACTAGAGGGTTTTGGTCCTCCTGGAGCCTTAAAATCATACTACTTACCTCTTTTGTTTAAGCCTTAGCTACCCACTCTTTGGGAAGATTTTGGTCCTCAGTAATCTGCAATAACATTTCTACAATTATTTTTAGAAAAGTCTACTTTTAATAATGTTTAACAATATTGTAATGAAGATATTTTACATGCAGTCTAAAATGAAAAAATTCTTCTCCCAGTTGTTAAAAACCTCAATAATTTCTTAATAACTCACTTTATAAAATTTAAGATTCTATTCAGAAACAACTGGAATGCTGGTCATGGTGGCACACACCTGTAATCCTAGCAATTTGGAGGCTGACACAGGATTATTGTTGCAAATTTAAGACCAGCCCAGGCTACAGAGTGAGCTGGAGGTTAGTCTGAAATGAATAGCAAGACTTTGTCTCAACAAAGAGAGAGAGAGAGAGAGAGAGAGAGAGAGAGAGAGAGAGAGAGAGAGAGAGAGAGACAGAGAGAGAATAACTCAACAACAGAAAAATTAACAGATCAATGGATTTCATACTTACCCTTCAGGAATGTGCATAAAATAAATCCCTGATCCAGACTTGAAGGTGCACACAAGTAGTGTCACCAGTCTGGGAGTCTGAGCTGGAAGATTACAAATTTGAGTTCCATCTCAGCAACATAAATTCCCCCATCTTGCAATATTTATTAATTAATTATTAATCAATCAATCATTGTCTTTCAGTCCTTGTGGGTGGACACCAGGCACTGATGCAATCTCTGACTTGGCAGATTCTTGCTGCCTGGGACTGGGAACCTGGCTCCCAGTGGACTTGGTGTGATGAGAAAGATGAGGTTCAGGACCAGAGCCACAGCCATGCAGGGTCAAGTTGTCCTGAGCTGGGTCCAGGCCTGGACTGCCTGAACGAACACCACATCAAGACTGACGGAGGAGCCCACCATCCAGAATTTCCAGTCTATTCATTAAGTATCTGCAGAACCCACTGGAGACCTCAGCCTGGTGGTTGAGAAGATGATCTGGCAGACAACTCAGGATCCACTGCTCCCACTGATCCTTTGGGCCATCAAGCATATCTTAAAGAGTGTCTTTGACAAGGCCAAGGATAAAACACTGTTCTGACAACTTCAAGCACCAGCAACCATCGACCTAGTTAGGACAAGGAGCAGAGGAGCTGTTTCACTTCCTCCAGACCCTAACTGCTGGCTCCAGAGCCTTTGGAACCAGAGAAGTGCATCTAGGTCCTTCAGATGCTGATGAGACTGCACCCTGTACTGGTTTCAGATTGAAGTCTTTGTTCACTTTTTTTTTTTTTTTTTTTTTGCTTTTGGAAACATGAGTGTCCTGACAGGAAGCTGAGGGGATGGTGTTTCCAGAAAATACTCTAATACTATATTTTAATACACCAACCAAATTTGCAACAAAGCCTTCAATCAAAGCCACACACAACTGAAAATGGCCATGCCCATCTTGCACACTTTGGTTGGGAGAAAAGAATGAAAAGCAAGCTCACGAGCATGGATAGTGGCGACCCCAGCTCAGCCATGCATCTCAGCACAGCATGTTCTGACTTTGCAATATTTTAAGGCCTGATAAGACCTAACCCCTGTCCCAGGAAGGTGATCTCCTCACAGTTCTGGCCATTCCAAGGTCTAGGAGGGAGTAGGCTCATATGCAGATCATTTGAAGGAGAACTGTTTCAGAAAGGTTTTTATTTTATTTTTTAAAATATTTTTCAACTAGTTTACCTATTTACTTATTTGAAATGCAGTTCAGATTCACAGTGATCCTCTTGTCTCAGCCTTCCCAGTCCTGGGGTTATAGGCAGGTGACCACCACCCCTAGTTTTGGTAGCCAGCGCAGAGCACCTGGGCTCCAGGGGTGGGCGAGGCTTATAGTACCTGGGATCAAACCCTGTTCCTCGCACTTGACAGGTAGATGCTTAGACTACCAAGTCATCTCCCCAGCCCAAAGCTTTGATTTAAAGCGAGTGCCTATGGACATAGTTCTTTCTAGAGGCCCTTGGTTCAATCCACAGTATTGTAAATTAATTATTTAACTTAAGTGAAATACATGAACAAAACCCATTAAAATAAAATAAGATTAAATAAATCAAAAAATGCTTTATCAGCTTTACTTACTTTTACTCTTCCAAATTTAAATGAAATGCTCCAAACATCCTACATAAGGTGTCTATTATATTTTCCCCTTAGATAATAAATGCTGGCAAGGGTGTGAAGAAAATGGAAACGTCGTGCATTTTTCTCGAAAATGTAAATTCTTGAGTCATAATAGAAAACAATATGGTGGTTCCTCAAACGATTAAAATATAGTTATTGTTGGAAGGCATGATGCTCCTCTTAGGACTACATTCCAGTGAAATGAAATCAGTCTGCCGGAGAGACATCTGCAGTTCTAAGTTTATTGCATCACCATGTGCAACAGTCAAGAAAGAAAAACCACGTTAAGTTTCCAACAACTGAGCAATGAAGGCAGTGTGGCACACTAACACTCTCCGGTGCTACTGGTCACTCAACATCCTGTCATTTGGAACAACATGGAGTGCACTGGAGATCAGTAGGTAAAATAACCCAGAAGCACACTGGTGAATACTGCATGATGTCTTCGCTGTGGATCCTAAAAGCTTGGTCTCCCAGAAGCTGAGACAGCAAAGGGAGTTTACCAGAGGCCAAAGACAATAAGAGAAAGAGAAAAATGGGGGGAAGATAGAACATTGTGAGTTATAGTGAGAGAGGCATAGAAAGTTCGGGTGTGCTACTGTAGAGCCAGTATGTATGACAATAATGATCTCTATATTTTCAAAAGATAGGGAAAAGATTGGGAATCTGTTTATCACAAAGAATCTATACATATCTCGGGAGGTGTTCTTTTTTAACACAACTAAAACATTACATGGTGTATACACATATCTTAATATTATATGCTACCTCATTATTATGTACAATTTTTTATAATTTCATGCAACAGTAAAATGAGTTTAATTTAAAATTGTAAAATATGCCTGTACAATGAAATTATAATTTTATCCCATTATTTAGCTAAATGTATGTTATTCCTTAGTAAGTGATGTCAGTCCTAACTTTTTAAATTGAGGTTAGGAAAGTAAGAAAGAATAGAGGAAGGCCTGAAAGCTTGGGCTGAAATGATAATTTTTGAAAAAGAGATACATTAACAATGTAATCATGGGGAAGATATCATGTCATTTAGCATATAGTGGCTTATAAACTTAAATGAAGATAAGTACTATCTAATATATACAATACCTCCCCCAAAACACTTTTAATTTTGTAAAAGTGTAAATATCTCAAGCATATATTTGTCTTTGTGATTTGGCAAAGTGGACAGCTTGGGTTGCCACAATGTTACCCATAATAACTGTTTAATGAATCATCTTTCTTGTAAAACATTGCATGCTGCTGGCAGCTTGGGGTTTCAGTCTATCTGTCATTGTGGCTCATTCCCTTGGTCCCGTTGTTCTGCCGCACCTGCCTGATTTCTCCCGAGTCTCCCAGGCGCAGTGCTGCACCTCTTCCTCTGAGTTCGCTTCAGTGTGCCCCAACATCCTCCCACTCCGTATTTGCCCTATACATTTATTGTAGTCACACAGCAGAATGTCTCCGAATTTCTACCTCGAGCTAAATCCAAGCATCAAAAGTACAAGTCTGCTGTTTTATACTGACTTTAAACAATTTTTTTAAATGGCTATTTTTTTAAGTACTGGAGACTGAATCCAGAGACTTCCCACTAACCAAATACTGAGACCCTTTCTTTATCTATCTATCTATCTATCTATCTATCTATCTATCTATCTATCTATTTATTTATTTTTACGTTTGAGACAGAGGCTTGGTAAATCACTAGGTTGCTCAGACTGGAATCATACTCCTGATGCTTCTCCCTGAGGGCCCTAGAGCCCTGCGACTACAGGAAAGCAGAAACAGTGTTTTTCTTTTAGGGAATATGCCCCCAATCTTGTGATGCAACTTAAAGGAATACATAATGTTTATTAAAAGTGATTTAGTGATACCGTAGGTCATATTGAAAAGTAGATTTTTCTCAAATCTTTTTCTTTTGTTTCATTTTCTAATTGCCAGTTGGGTTTTTAAGCTGCAGTTGTTTTATGTCTACTACTTTTTAAAAGAAGTTTAATTTTAAGGAGTATAATATAATTGATAAGACATTAGAAGCACACACATTTAGAAGAACAAGATTTTTAGTATTATTTATATCAATATTCTTTCTCTATTCCTACAAATAACTTATATATTTCTTCATGATGATTTTAGCAATTTTCAGTTAAATAAAAATTCAAATTACAAGAAATTTCAGTTAAATAAAAATTCAAATTACAAGAAACATTATATTTTATTTTTCTTGCTTATTCCATATTTTGACCAAACAAATGTCCTTTAATATCATCTGATGTTGTAATAAATTACTCATATTTGTATAGCATACAATATATGACAATGATACAGCCAATATTTCATGTAAACTAGTAATAACAGACATAAAGAATAACAGTACTGATAATGAACTACAAACCAAAAGGAGTCCATTTTGAAACATTTTTCAACTTGAAAATTTAGTTTTACGCCTCTTTTTTTCAGTACCAGTCATGGTCTATAACTTTTAAACTCATTTAAAAATGTCAAAAATATGTCCAACAAATTAGCAGTAACCCTTCCTTGATATAAATTTGAGCGTTAGTTTCTCTTCCTGATGTTGTATCTCTTGCTTTTATTGTCTAACGGTGCTTCTATAAGATCACAGGGTATATTGTAACATTATGTAGCAGTACCTGCTTCCCTTTGCATTTGCAAATGATGTAAATTATTACTGTCAACTTTACCATGAATTGAATTTGCAAGTATTTTAATTGACTTTTGACATGAACTATTTCAAACCGTTTTAATCAAGTATTCTCAGGCCTTGTAAGCAAAATCATTACTTAAAAATTAGTATTTATGTGACACACAGTCCACATACTTTCAAAAAATAGATTGTTTGAAATGTACTATTATATGCCATTAATGCAGTAATTTTTGTATTTATTTAACTTATTTTATATAGGTCACATTATTAAAATTGCATGTATTTCATGCGTGTAGCTTGATGATTTGATGTATGCATACACTTTCAAGCTAATTTACATATTTATCAACTCACATAGACAATTTTACTCTGCTTCTGTGTGATGAGAGCACTTAAAGATATAGGGGAGTACTATTCCTCCATAAATAAGGACAAACTGCAGATTTCTATAGGTAAATGGATGCAACTGAAGGCCACATTCATACATGAAATAAATCAGACCCATACTTGCAACCATCGATTTGTCTCACTCATGTGAGAAACTGAATAAGTAAATAAGATCCAAAATGTGCAGTAGATACTGTGAACTGGGAAGAAACTGCTCAAAGGAAAAGACAAACTGCAATGGGGGGAAGAGGAAAGGAAAAACAAAAATATATATTTATACACAAGATAACTAAGGTATACCAATAATTTTTCTTATTTCACTGAAAAGGCAGTCCTGTGCTAATGTGCTTGTAGAAGATCTCATACCTCTATCTTATGCTCTGAATAGCTACTACAGGGACAATAATACAGTTATTTTCCTTCATTCTGATAAATAGCCAACTTAAAAGGAGGGATATGGCATTTCCCTGTGCTCTTGATTTATGGTTTTCCAAAGACTACTGAACTTAAACACTTTTTCATATTCCCTTTGGTTACACTTTGAAGAAATGTGAACTGTATCCTCTCACAATTTCCTAATTAAATAATTCATTATTTGCTAATTTTTGCATGAAATTGTGACACACTTTAGATACTCTTTATCACATATATCATTTGGAAATACTTCTTCCTCAGATTAGAAATTGCAGTTGCAAAGTTTTTATTTTTCTTTGGTCATGCAAAGTTTGATACACAATCATAGATATATAAGCATGCATGTATGCCTAAGCAGGCACTTCAGTCTGCTCATCTATCTTGCTGGGCCCTCTTCACTTTAAATGTGCATATTTTTCACTACTATGTTTTTCTCTTTATTTAACTATCACATAAGATTCACATGGAAATAATTTTCCATAGTTTTATCTATTTGTTTCTTTAAATCTCTTTACATATTTGGGTCCTCTGATGTAGTGCGCACATACATAAATTTATAATTATATGTTGTCTCTGATTTGACCCTTTTATCTTCAGATTTAATTTACTGATTAGATAATGTAAATAATTTATTAGTAGCATATTTAAAATTGCTTTTCTAAATAAAATATCTTCACCCCTCTCCCCAAAAAAATACACAGCAAGGAAAAAATTTGGGACAGGATGACATCATAAATGAATTCTACCTCTCAAAGAGTTAATATAATTCTTCTTAAATGCTTTCCAGAAAATATAAACATTTCTCCACTCATTTCATGAATTTGGAATCCTAATATCCAAACTAAAGACCCATAAGTATAGAAAAACCATATGCCAATATCTTTGATAAATAAAAATAAAGAATACTAAGAAATACCAGAGGCCGTAATACAATAGGATGCTGGTAATGACTAAGTGGGATTTATACCTGGGACATAAGATGTTGAGTCTATGGCTATTAGGATATTCCAGTAGACAGAAGCATCATTGTATAATGATCATTTTTGTTTATGAAGATAGTTTCAGATATGAATCTATTTTGGCTAATGTAACAGTAGATATTCATGTAGGCTTGTGGTTATTATTTGCATGACATATGTTTCTATCCTTTCTTGTTCTGTCCTTTCACAGCAAGCCTACATATGCTTTTAAATTTAAAGTGTCTTGTAGACAGCAAATTGTTCTATTCTATTTTCTCAGCTACTCTGTATTCATCATCTTTCATCTTGCTGGACATGATAATGAACACCCGCGCCTTGAAACAGTAAATGTGGAGCCTAACTCACATTGCAGTACCTGGTTTGAGGCAGAAAGGTGAAAACACGTAGTGAAACAAGGCTGCTTTGGCCCAGGAAGCACAGCAAGGGCAGAGCGTCAAAAGGGGACAAGGGTGGGGCCGCCCTGAGCATGCAAACTCATGTCTCCACAACACCCAGACTCCTCAGCAGTGGGCTCTGTTAATCTACTGGGTCATTCTTACTTCAGTGAAGCAGAGGAATCAGGATTAATGGTCAAAAGCCACCCTGGTCAAATTCACATCCAAACATTTCTCCTTAAACAGTCCTGAAACCTCAAACAAAGACAAAGACAGTTCAGCGTTACCTCCATCGAACCAGAAATGCAGTGATGCCTTCTGCCACATGGCAAAATTGAAGAATGCGGGATAGCAAAGGATTACATAAAAGCAGGGCTTAAAAACCAACCTGGCAAACATCGTATCGTACAGCTTCACATCTGCCACCCAGGGCACCGGCCCGATGGCCTTTAGGTTCCAGCCCACAGTCTTGTGTCATGTTATTCCCACTCGTGGTCTGCAGCTTTCCTTAATAGCACCCCACAACTGCGGCAGCTTCAGCCTCACAGGCTCCTCACTGCATCTTCGGCTTCACCCTCGCAGCAGCATGTGCACCTCCTCCCGGCTGTCATCCGCCTTTCCTAATGATGCAGGAAGGAAAAACTGATGAGGGGTGGATGACCTCCAAGAGGGAGCCTCCAAATGATGGGGAAAACCCATCCCCAACCTGAAAAGTACCTGGGACAAGTTTGTGCTCTCTAAAACCAAAGAATGAATTTTAGGAACAAACGGAGGTAATGAGCAGAACATATAGGGGCCCGGCGGGATGGCTCAGTGGTCTAAAGCGCCTGCTTGGGAAAGCTCGGGCGGCTTCAGGGACCGCGGTTCGATCCCCGGCACCACATGCTGCGCCAGCCCTGCAGGCTGAGCTGGCCATAAAAATGAGTGAATAAACAAATAAAGGTTCTGAAACAAGAAAAAAAAAAAAAAAAAAAAAAAAAAAAAAAAAAAAAAAAAAAAAAAAAAAAAAAAAAAAAAAAAAAAAAAAAAAAAAAAAAAAAAAAAAAAGAACATAAGAACATATTTATTGAGGGAAAGAAAGCTCCTGTCTGAGAGAGGGACAGGAGGGGGAGTCCCAAGTGGGTGTCCCCCGGAAGCTATCTCTTGCAGGGACTTTTATAGAGAAGACATGGGGACTCGCCTAGGTGGGTATGAGGCGGGATAAAACTGTGGTCAACCAATGAGATTGCAAGCACCATTGCTCAGGTAAAGTTGATTATCATTGGGATCCAATGGGTAGGCAAGTCACGTAGCAAGCTGGCAAAAACATCACCTATTGAGCTTGGGCTCCTGACTTTTTCCAGGGTCTTTTAAGGTACCTGATACTTATTTAGCATATCAATCCCTGATGCCCACCCTTAAGGGAGTATGTGGCTGCTTCTCTTTACTCTTGTCTTGAGATCTGGCCCATGCGCAGAGGAGTGTCTATCTCTAGTTGAAAAGTCACCTTGCCTTTCATGTTTTCCTTGAGGGCCTGGCCTTGTCTGAGTGCCTATAATATTTCTGTCTAATGGAGCTGCCTATAACACTTTCAAGCCTTCTGATTTGGTTTGCATCGAGTTGGCCCACAAAACCTCACACAGTAGTTAGAGAAGTCTCTGGAGTTTGTGATTAATTATGATTCAGTGCTGGGATTATGGGTGTGAGTGCTAAACCGGTCCCGCGTTGAATATCTTGAATACAATATAGGGAAGGGAGAGAGGCTTATCAGCTGCAGAAGCTGCCTCCCTTCCTTTTGTTTTTTGCTATTTTCTACCACCAGAAATGATTGTCCACTGCCTTGTGCCATTCTGCCTTGGAATCAGCCAAATATGAACTGAAACTGTCACTAACCATGACCTAAATAAGCCTTTTTTCCTTCCTTCAGGGTGTCAGGTATTTTGCCACAGCAACAAGATAAAAATAATTGATACACCTAGCTGTTAAATCGGGGTAGGGTAGGCCAAATTGCTCAGTGAATTAAAGTGCCGGTAAGCAGGTACTGGGGCCAGGGTAAAGTATGCAGCAGAAGCATTTGAGCCCGTGTCAACTGTGATAAAAAGGCACAATAAATTCTATATCTTACACAATCTGTAAATTTACACACTGGGGCTTTAGAAACTGGTAAATCAAAGGCAAGGTACTGATGGATCTTACTTCTGCCAATGGTCCATTTTCTGCTCCACTGATTGGATACCTTTGCTCTCCTAGTAGTGGCTCAGAAAGGCAGCTCTCAGAGGTACTGCTTCGATTGCTTCTACCTCATTCAGAGGATTCCGCCATCAAGATCTCATGATGATTAAAGATTCCCCTACTTCACAAAATCTCTACTTGGCTCTCAGCTCCAACACAATTAAAAAGTTGGGATTAGATGCTCAAGAGATAAAAGAAT
Organism: Myocastor coypus; assembly: GCA_004027025.1. Lineage (NCBI taxonomy): Eukaryota > Metazoa > Chordata > Mammalia > Rodentia > Myocastoridae > Myocastor > Myocastor coypus. The sequence goes on along the minus strand of PVJA010004819.1, from coordinate 60,389 downwards.
TGCAGTTGCAGAAAATAGAGAGGCCAACTTCTATGAATTTATAAATCAACTGTGTACACTACACTTAAGTTTTTGTGCTATCAAAGTCTATACCAAATTCATACCACTTTGTATTAATATTTTAATTATCCCAAATGTCTTTATCATCTTCTGATCTCTGTCACATGCTCTTCAAAATGTTCATAATAAATGAGTTGGACACTGATGTAGAAAGAATTGTTCTCACTGAAACAATGCGGAAGTTCTACTTTGAAATTCTAGTGGACTAATTTATGACCATTTTGGAAATAAAGTCTTTGCAGAGTTGCAAAGTGGTCATTAGCATGACATCAAGTCTAATGTGACAGTGTCCTTTACAAAGAAACTTTTGTTGCAGAAAAAATGCCATGGGAAAATTTTGAGAATGAATAATGTTGCAGAGAGAGAGAGAGAGAGAGAGAGAGAGAGAGAGAGAGAGAGAGAGAGAGAACTAGCAGAAGTTCTAGAAGGAGACCACAAAGTTCTCCATAGCTCCTGCAATAGAAGAAATTATGCAGCAAAAATTTTCTGTTTATGTCACCACATTCTCAGGATGCTAATACGTGTGGTACACGAGGAAGGATCAGCTGTTTAGAGAAACTAGGGGTATAAAGCAGATACATGAATAAGATGTAACATTTGTCTCTCTAAGAATACTGTAAGGATTACATGATTTATTCATATTGTTGACAAACAGGTGCAATTGCATCATAAAATGTGTTGTTAACAATGGCAAAGCATGGAACTGACCTAGGATGGAGAGAAGAGTGCTAGTGAGATCCTGTACTCTTCGTAGAGGCAGGCAGGTTGCATTTTCTGATGTATTTAGTACTGACCTTTTTCTGATGTATTTAATACTGACCTTCTCTGGGAGATCATCAGGATATTGTACATTACTTCTATTAGTGCTGCTAATGTTACATTAATATTTTGTGGAAGCTAAGATAAATCACCACAACCCTGTGATTTTAAGAAAATGATTTTACTCCCTCAGATATTTAAAGCCAAGGCCTGGAATTAAGGTGTCAACAGGGCTTTGTTCTGCCCACGCGCCATCCTGAGGAGAATCCTTCCTCTCTTTGGGACTGAGGTAGCTCTATTTTTGGTTGATGTTAGTGTAACTTCAATCACTGCCTCTTTCTTCATTTGGCTTTCTGTGAATTCACCTGTTCTCTGTTTTATAAAGATAGCTACTATTTGCTTTAGAGTTTGCCTAAGTTTATCCCATGGGTGAAGGTTTCAGGTCATCTTGAAATTTTGTTCCCTGACATGAAACAGTAACAATACAATTCTGTATATGGAAGAAAAGACAAAGATGAAGCAGATGTATGCTAATTAGAGTACGGCTCCATAAAAAATGAGTGTTTTCGCTGTGTCAGATGGATCCATGATATATTACAGTCTATGCTATGAAAAATATCTTCAGGTTGTTATCTGAACCTAACCTTTTGCACCAAACACCATACTTCTCTCTATATATTGCCTCGTACCACTTGCTGTCAGTGAAGAAAATCAGATAGAGAGCAGTGTGAGCTGCTGAAGGGGGTCAGAAATGCTTTCTTTTTTATCTTAAAATAATGTGATTGAGGAACTTTTACTTGAAAGATGGGTGCACAATCACGATGAACAAAACAGCATGAGATACTGTAAAAAATCTCCCAGTAAGAAGTGTTGCAATATATGTCAGCGTTGTTAAAACGCGCCTTTTTCAAGGCAACAAAGACAAGGTTGGTAAGAAATGTTTTTGGAAAAAAGCAGTGCATGAGTATCACCTTGGCGGTCCCTAATGAAATCTAACTGCAGTTACCTGAGCATATTAGTAGGTAGGTTAGTTTTAAATTTTCCTCATCTTCATCTATATCTTGATTTATCCCATGTAGTTTTTCTCTTTAGTCCTTGTAGGGATTTTGAAAATATATATTTTAACACTGAAATGTATGCTGCTTTCTTCTATTACATAAATTCACTTAAACTATAGCATAAAACAAATATTTAAAGGTTTTCTTATGTGATACTTTTGCCGATCTTAAAAATAATGACATTTATTAATTTGCAAATGAAAGTAAGGGGGGTTGGGGAGATAGCTCAGTAGAATAAGTGCTTCCCTGGCTAATATAAGGGCCTGAGTTCAATCCCCAATTCCAAATAAACAAATAAATGAAAGCAAGGAACAATAAACATTCTGTCAGTTTTCAGTATAAATGTAAAAAGTGACAGTCTAAAAGATGGAATAAGACTGAATAGGTAGTGAATAATTAAATAAGAAGAAAGAATAATCAAATATGATATTGATTAATGTTATTTCCAGAGGTTTGTCATTTAGACGATTATATGGAGTTGTCACAGCTCCAATAAAAACACGCCCAAAGCATCCGTTTTCAGGAAGAGATGTTTCAGTGTCAATTCGAGCTGAATGTCTGATGTTGTGACATCACTCCAGGCGATCTTTCATGAAGGATTATAATAACATGGCAGCTCCGTGCAGTCGTGAATCCCCTTAGGAAAATCAGGTGTCAGGGTGACATGCATGAAAGCAGGAAGACGGGTTATTCTCCTGTCCAGGTTTACCTTTACTAGAAAATGTTATGCTAAAAATTCAGAGAAAAACTATAAATGCGTAAGGTACATCTTGGCATAATACATTCTGAGAACCACTTTTTCTTAGATACTAATTCCACTTCATTCTGTTTTTTAAACTATATCTCATTGTGGAAACCCAGGAGTGTGGCAAGAACTAGCTAATCCTATAAGGTGGCCATTAAACAACCAAAAGGCAAAGCAAATTTTCATCCTCAACATGCTTGAGGGGAAAAAATTCAGGTCTATCCCCCTGGATAAAGAACATCTATTTCTGTTCAGTATGCCTAAAAAGGTAAACTCATTTAGATCAAAATACAAACAAGCAAATGATAGCTGTGTTTAATAATGAAATATAAACTACTAGTATGGATAAAGATCCCAAGGCAAGAAAATAAACAAACACAGGACAAACTTAAATCTTTCTTTTTTTCTGTAAGAACACAGCGATGCATTTAAATTTGCTTAGCAAAGCCACTTGAGACTTAATTCTTTCTGTCATTTCATTTCTCTCATTTATTCTGCCTACCTTTGGGCTTTTTGCCTTTGTGTATACGACAAAACTAAAGAGAAATATGACTCATTTTCCTTATGTAAAGTAAAACCTGCATGTATACATTTTTTTTTTCATTTCTGTTATCTCCCAGCCTCCTCTTTGCACAGTTATGTACATGTTATTTGACTGGTTTACATTTTTACTATTTTTCTTCCAGGCCTTTCATTCCAGACTCTGGAGATAGACAGGTTCAGTTCATTGTTTTCACAAGTGCAATAGTGTTGCCCCCCACTCACCAGGCTGTGGCGAAATATCTCATTCCTACACTTAATCACATTTATCCACAAAGGACTAGTGCTCCTGCTCTCTGCTGTAAGACCTGAGGACCTTGTGCGTAATAATCACTAAAAAATTGCTCTGCAATTTCACCACCTATCTATGGACTGTTCCCAAAACTTAATTAATGAATTCATTCATCAATTTATAACCTCAATAAATAGTCCAGGACAGCATCGTTTTGTGTATATTTTAAATAATATGTTTTCTGTGGTAGGCAGCTGAATTAGATAGAAATATCATAGACAGTCACACAGGGCTAGGCCTTCAAAGGATTCAATATGGAACCAAGATATCTTTCTGCTGTAGGAGGGACAGACACTCCTGCTCTGGGTCAGACCTCAAAACAGGAGATTAAACAAATGAACCTACTTTTTCACCTTGAAAAAGTGAGGGAGAGCCGCTAACTGAACCCCTACAGGAAAAGCCCTTGTGTATTCATGCCCCGCTTGTTATTCAACTCACTCCCTATTTGATCTTGAAGTCATCAATTTTACCTGCGGAACTGAATTATGCTTTTAATCTTATTGATGACCCAGGGTTTTGTCCCATCTAATACCCACCTCGAGGGGTCCCGTGTTTCCCACCTTAGACCTTCCTTACCTCGTGGTTTTGCTCTATGAAACCCAATAAAAAACAGGCTCTTGGTAACCCACATGGGTGCCCTTCTTTTCCTCTATGGATGGAAGCTTTCTTTTCCTCATTAAACATATTCTGATGTTAACCTCCATTGTACCCATAGTTCATACTCTGATTTTAGAGAACACTAAGTTTCCCCCAAGTTCTCAGATTGAGTTTCTTTGCCTATATCAACTGTGTTTAAAGTTGCTTTAGAGCACTGCTCTGTGCAGTCATGGTAGCTTCCTGAATACAGTGGTGGAAAACTCAGACACGTGAATGGTATATTTTTTTCATAATATAGTATTTTTAATTTCTACAGGCAAAAATCTCCCTAATTTTCCCATGAATAAAAGCACCTAAATAGTTCAAATTGCTTTAAAAGTACACTAAGTGTTCTGGAAAGGGATTTGGAAATTTCTAAAAGCTAACAAAAGCATAACATTGTTTCTTAAAATTTGTGTTCTTCTTCAGGGAAACAATTCCATAAACTTTTGGGGAATTTTATTCAGTAATTCTGATTTGAAGGTCTCAATTTCAATCACCAGTACCACAAACATAAAGAAACTAAAATAAAAATTATTTATAAAAGTAAAAATTAATATACTGATGCACTTATATTAATTAATTCCAACAATAGAAATTTATATATCAGTTGCACTATATAGATAATAGTTAACTGGGCATGTGCATTTGGGTAATTGTTATGATGCATTCTCTAGGCTTAATTTTACTGGAAAGAACAGGAGCCAAGCTTATTCAGTTTTAATGGAGACAGTAAAGTAAGTTGCAAATGAAACTAAATTAAGGATTACCTGAGATTATCAAGCAATTGTCCAGATGTTCCCATTGCAGACACAATGATCCTCGTGTCAGCGAGAAATGAGATTCAGTGAAAGCAGAAGGTAATGGTGATGAAAGGAGAGTCACAGTGAGTTTTGAAGACAATTTTGTTCTTGATTTCAAAGGTTGAAGATAATCCCTATGACAAAAAACAGACAGCTGAAAAGGAGGGAGGGTTATTGTTTTCCTATAGGTTCAATGAATAGTGTATCCCTGAAGATCCATTTTTGAAGAAATGAAAGATACTAAAGATGTGTTTTTAAAGCTACCATATCTATAGTCATTTTTAAAAACTAATAAAAGCAGGTGATTTATCTGGAAGTGAGGAAGAGGGGAGAAGACAGAAGAAGAGAAGAGAAGAGAAGAGAAGAGAAGAGAAGAGAAGAGAAGAGAAGAGAAGAGAATACAGAGACAGAGAAAAGCTGTATGAACAGGAAGAATTCAAAAGAAAATTGTAGTAATTTTTGTAACAACAAAAAGTTGTATGGCATGTGTAAATATACGCATATTTGTGTATATGTATTTTGCTTGTATCTGCAATAAGTAGAAGTACAGAGACAAAGAAAATGAAATATTTTTCCAAGGATTTGCAATTTCCTGCCTATGCTAAACATAGCTTTGTCTTCAAAGGAAATAAAACATAATTTATTCTGAGCCAAGTTTGAATGACCTAGACTGGAGAACACACACTCGGTTGTCTGTACATAATGTGCTCCACCCCGGAAGAGATTACATTAACTTTCACAGCCACAGAACAAAAGAAAGTCATCAACCAATGTATATACCAAATTTACCATCACAGAGCTTTAATTCTTTCTTTTTAGATCTTTTTTATTGTATTTAATAAGAAATAACGATGTGGCAGTTTCAAAACACGTTAGTAGAGCCTTTCAAGTATTTGATACAATGTATATTGTTGTCCTCCTAATAGTTACATAGAACACACTGTGTAGACATGATAATTTTTCTTATCATTATTGGAACAAAAACATTTCTTCCCATTGAACTAAGAGAAAGTAGTTGTATACATAATCCAATGTTCTATATTTGCAGTAGGATATTGGCAAAACTGGCAATGATGGAAGCTGTTGATTTAAGCCTTTTATAGCTCAGCATTCTAATCTAGCTTTATGTTTTATGCCTCATGGCTAAACTTTTCTGCTGGGTGGTTAAGTGAAAGTTAAATCGAGAACTGTACAGCAAAACATGAAACTTCTGTACCTCCTAAGGTCAGTCAAATCCCCTCAGGATTTGCTTTGAAGCCATGTACAGTTCTTTGCAGAACTGTTGTCAGTGTCACCCATTTGGATGAGTTACGGCCACTGCTTGATCAATTTGCTCTCTGTGAAAGCCTGAGAGAATGTCTTCTCTCTAGGTGACTCTTCTTAGGTACAGGGTTACACTAAAATTATGCATCAAATGCCTATCATTCTGTTCTTTTAGATGTGTGTTGCTTCTAATGTAATTTTAGTTACTGCTGTACTTTCAAGTAAGCTGTTGATTTACAAGAAAACAAAAAAGATATTAAGTGAGAGTAAGAGACTAGGAAAAATACTGAAGGATTGACAGACTACAGTTTTGTATATGCTTAGATTTCTAGATTCCTGTGTAAAAATGTGTAACTGCTTTTATCACATTCTATAGAGCTTTATTAGAATATCATTGACTGATAGACAACACAAATACCAAGTTAAGTCTAAGATATTTGATAGTCAGAAAGGCAGTAAAGTTAAGATCAAGTACCTACATTATAGAGTAATAGTATCACTAAACTTTTCTTCTGGAGGATAAAGAATGTAAGTCTGCAGACCAAAAATTGGAGAAAAAGCAGGACTACAAGGGTAGCCAATGTTTTGGCCCTAGCCCTTTAATGTCAGTGAGGACTGAGGACATAATAGAACTGTGCCATAACCTCCCATAACTCGTGGTTTCCCAAATTTTCTATTCAGGGAGATTATGGGGCTACGGAGGAAAGGAATTGAAGATATACAGTGCACCTAATGACAGAGCTTTAGATAGCAAAATACAGCAAAGTAAGAATAGCTCCTCTACAGAGTTCCAAATGTTATGACATTCTTAGCTTTAAGGATTTAAAAACTGGGAGTCTTCTATGGTTAGGGATATAGTCTAAGGGTTTTTACTAGAAGTTATGAAGATATTAGGTCAAACACAGAGGTCCAACATAAATAGCCATTACAGAGTCCTCCAGTAGCTGAAAATAGCCTCAGCTCTCAATGTAAAATTTTTCATTGGTCTACAGTCATGATACACCAGTAAAGCAACACGAGGCAGTGTGTGAAATCTTCAGATTGGTTCCATCTAAGATTTTCAGCTTCTACTGTTTGTTACCTGGATTCTAGCTTACAAAATTTTCCAAATATTGATAAGTATCAAATTTGTCTCAAGGAAGCAAAAAACATGGAAAAACGTATTGACTCAGTAGAATTTAATAAAATTCTTGTCTTTATTCACCTCAAAATAATTAAAAAGAATAACATTAAATTTATTTAATTATTCCAATTTTTTCTTTTCTATGTGTATATTTATATTTCATTTCCAGAAGAAGAATTTAAAGTGTTCATTTATAGAAGTCAAAATGGACTAATATCTTGATGTTACCTTAAACATGGAGAAACACTTAAAAGAAAAATGGTAATAAATTAAAATCTCTCTGATATGGCCTTGATGAACTAGGGATTATTCTCCACAAAAATTGTCCATTGCTTCTAAATTATAATGCTAACATGTTTTCCCTGTAGAACACTCTTATAAATTGAGTTGATGATTCTTTTGCTAACTTTGTAAAGAAAAAAATTTAATTATAAAGCTTTGTTTACAATTTTCTCAATGTTTAATAAAACTTCACATTTCTTTCTATATTGTAGCTATATTTCAAACCTTAATAGCTTTAACATTTACTTAAAACGTAAGTGGCAAAATATAGACATTTGCCATAACAATAAATGGTATATATATATGGTATATATATATAAATGGTATATATATATATATATATATATATATATATATATATATATATATATATCTGGCTGGCTCATCTTGCCCTGGGGATGGGGCTGGCGCAGCATGTGGTGCCAGGGATCAAACCATGGTCCCTGTGGTTGCCTAAGCTTTCCTCAGCAGGTGCTTTAGACCGCTGAGCCATCTAGCTGGCCCTAAAGTTTTTAAAAAAGAAATGTTATTTAAAAAGCTGTAAAAGCCTTAAATCAACAGCTTCTGATATTGAAAATTCTGCCAATAACTCAGTACAATGAAATATTGGTCTATATATGTAACTGCTTTCTCTTAGTTCAACGAGAAGAAATTTTTGTATCAATAATTAGAAAAATAATCATGTCTGCATCCTGTACTGTGAATAACTACTAGGAGGACAACAATATGCATTATATTAATTATTAGGAATATACTACTAATTTGTTTTGAAACTGCCTCATTATCATTTCTTATTAAAAGTTAAAAAATATTAAAAAAGAGAATTCTAAGAAACTTAATACAACTCTGAGCAATGGTTGTTTCTGAAATAGATGCAGTGGGAAGCACATTTATAAAAGGGCCAAAATCAAAATGATTCATTTTTAGTTTTTCTTTTTAAGAAAAGCAGATGACTTGTCACCCCAAAAAAGTGCACAGTTCCAACGGGTGCAGCCTTAGCCACCCTTGGAGTCACTGTCCCTCCCCCACATGGGGCGAAGCCACACACAGAGGACAGCAGCATGTCTTTCATGGGCATCTTGGAGTTCTCTTCCAGGTCCATCTTGATTTCTCCAGTTTCAGACAGTTTCCACTCCAACTCATCTCTTGTCAGGTTCAAATCCCTGAACACCATAAGACTGATGAACATGGCGTTGATGTCACCTTCAAGGTTGACAAATACTGTGGGCAGGTTCCCATCAGGGTAGTTGGGTATGTGGGTTGTTGGAGTGGCGCTGATAAATTTGACATCAGGAAACTTCCTGGCCAGTCTACTGAAGTGTTGACTTATCAGGGCACAGAGCGGGATCCAGATTTGGGAACTTCCTGAATACAGTCCTTTCGGGAGATCTCCAAAACCTTTCCAAATTTATTCTTGAGTGGAGCTTTCCCCCCAGTCAGTCATTGCTTTCTGTATATCTCAGCAGCCCATTCATCTTCCTCAGTGAATTCATCTTCATTGTCCTCTAGCTCCTCCAAAATCATATCTTCACATGTTTTCATGACTTCCTGCTGGAGATCTCTCTGCTCTTCCTCTTCCTCCTCCTTTTCCAGTTATTTCAGGCTTTCCTTGAAGGGCAGGATGCTCTTTTTGCATAAAATGTCATTCCACTCAGTGTCTTCATTGGGGTCCTACTTCTTGGCCTTCAGTTGCTCAACCCCAGAAGATTTTTTCACATAAAAATTCAATAAAATACTGACAATCTAAGTGCTGCTAAGGTGAGCACGCAGTGACATTTGGAACATAAATCTTTTTTTTATATTTTAATGAGTGACAGAAGAGAAACAAGTGATATAAAAAATCTCTTTAGACTTTAACACTTACCTTGAGGTTACTTCTATAGCTATTCATAATAGCTATACAAAATGTAAAATATTGCATTATTTTATTCCCCATAGATCGATTCCTTTAAACTAGAATCTTATCTCACATTAGTTTCAACCTTCAGTCTATTTTTTTCAACATATGTTTGAGGCATCCTATTATATGTATTAAAGTTAATTGCTGAACACAACAATGAGTGAAAATGAATATTAGCTAGAGCCAGGGAGATAGCTCAGGGGTACTAGTACCTGCCTGGCAAGTGCAAGGTTCTGAGTTTGATCCCAGGTTCCAGAGAAAAAGAGAGAGAGAGAGAATATTGCTTAGTATTTATGTTCATTGGGGTCCTACTTCTTGGCCTTCAGTTGCTCAACCCCAGAAAATTTTTTCACATAAAATTTCAATAAAATACTATTAACATGTTTTGAAACTGTCATTGTTATATATTATAACCACAAAAAATAAGCACAATACATTTGATTTGGATTGTTTTGAATCCATGAAATGGAATCATGAAATTTGGTGAATGTTTAATTTAAAAATAAATTAGAGTAAAACACACACAAAAAACTTTGTACATCTTTTTTTCTTATAGGCTTTAAACTATTGCACTCTAGCACTCTGTTTTTTCAACTCAAGAAGGGAGTTATTATACTATCTTTCTTTTTTCTTTTTTTTTTTTTCTTTGTCTTTTTGAGACAGGGTCTCGCTATGCAGCTGTGGCTGGCCTTGAGCTCACTTTTGTAGCCCAAGCTGGTCTCGAACTCACACCGATCCTCCTGCCTCAGCCTCCCGAGTGCTGGGATTACAGGCGTGAGCCACTATACTATCTTTAAAATAAAGTAAAAAGTGGAAAGGACAAGGAAAATATGAAGGTTTTTTGAAAGCTAATGTAAATGTTTAATTATTTGATCAATCTTGCATACCTATTTTTGTTAATATGAGCAATACATCTGAGCAATACAACCATTATACACTTATTAGTCTTTTTTTAAAAATCTGTACCATATGTATTGCTGTATATTACTCTGTTTTGGTCTTAGTTTTGCTATTTGTTTTGTTTCTGTTTGTCTTTTTTTTCTCTTAAAAATTAAATTTAATTTAAAAATAAGGTATTTTTAATATTTTCTACTAGGCTTTGTTCCCTTTTAATGTATAACTTATCCATCTATTATATTTATCTTCAATTAAAGATGGCAGAAATTATCCAACCGAGGTCAATTTGTTGTCCTATTTTTAGCATCTAAACTATTTGTCAAATAAATTAATACCTGTATGGTTGATTTTATAAATTTTTTCATTGCATATTTTTCATCTGATGAACACCGTTGACCTGAATATTTACTTCTTTTCTTAGTTCAGAAAACTTCTATTGTTTCATATTTTAGTACATATTCACAATTTCAAGTGGCTTTTTCATCTGAAATATTTTTATCTTGCATTTAAAGAACAGTGTTAATCTCTCCCTCTATTAAAAGCAAAGTATAAGAATTTGGAATACCTACAGACATTGACAACCTTTCTTCCAATACTTCATTTCAATCTAAAGACCAAAGTATGTTCACCAGGTTCCATCTCGTTAATTTTCTTATTAATTAATCTGCAGATGAGCAGGGGATGAGTCAGAGCTGCAATCCGTCCATGACTTATCTTCAACAACTTAGTTTTTTGACTCCATGGCAACTACCAATTTAGCGACATGGTGGCTATTGTTTGCCTGTCTTAGTTATTCTCTTGCTGTCACTGAACTGTTCTTTTCTGTGTAGCGGTTTGACTGAGCAGCAAGCATTGAGCGATTTTTTGCTTCCTTTGGATTTTTCTGGAAATTTTAAAACTTACACTTGTCTCTGTGTCTGAACCACAGCTACTGACCATCCTTCCTAACTGGCTCCAGAGAAGGCTCTTGGTCTTATATCCCCCCAATTAAATAATTGTTTTGTTTCAAACACTGATATTGTGTTTAGCTTATAAGGATAAATTGTTTTAAATATGATAAATATCTCAAAGTTTGTGGCATGTGGTTTCTCAGTGATTTCTTGTTAGCATGGAAATTTTTGTCTTTTAAGCCCTAATTATAATTACAATCGACACCCTGTGGCAGTGCGTGCTCCTGTCAGAAGTAATGAGAAGCAAATGAGAATTTCTCTTCATCAAGTATGCAACTGTATGAAATAGCCTAATTTTATTTAAATGTTTTTAAAGTCATAATCCCAGCCTGAAAACCATATAAAACCATATAAAACCATGTCTTCATAGATTGACAGCCAGATTTTGTGAAATTAACTCTGTAACAGGACATCCAAGTTATTTTCATTGACTTTACAAAGCATGTAAGTTTGGCTCCTTCTTTTTCTAGTCTGGTAATTTCTAGTCTCCTTCTTTTTCTAGTCTGGAACATTTTGTAAAATATTTTCACTATGCTTCTCTGATTCTTAAGACTGCTAACTTGCCTGTGAAAATGATTGCTCTCATCTCTCTGACTGAAGATGATCTTTGAATGTATACATATTTACTACAGTTTAACAATATAATTTTATAAATTTGATTGTATGTAATATTTCTTTCTAAACATAACAGATATAAAATAATTTTTGGTCAGAAACAATAGTAAATATTGAATTGAAACAGCTGAGTGTAAGTTGACATGATAATTGTGTAATTCCACATGAATCTCCTAATCTTACTGAGCTTCATTCTTATAAAAATCAATATATTTAACTGGATGATGACAATATTTCACACAAAAATCTACAACTTGAGACCAGGGATATAGCTGAGCTGTAAGAGTGCCTGCCTGGCAAGAGCGAGGTTATGAGTTTGGTTGATTCCCAGAGACAAAATCAAAACCAAACCAACAGAAACATAAAACAGCTACGTCTGCTTTGTCGTTTAGTAATTTTGTTATCATTGGATGGAATTAAGTTAAAAGTGAAAGTTCTTTTACTTTCTAACTAAAGAAGTACGGAATATCTTAGAAATTATCTTAAATTCAATAACAATGAGAAAAGGAGAAAAAGAACGGGAGTTTTCAAAGTATCATGAAATATGCTACTGCACATGTGGGTTCCTGCTAGCAGAATTATAGGAACAACTGCGTACTTAATGATTTATGTATTTCTATGCCTCAACAAGTTTCCAATCTTGCCACTGAAATAGAAACAAAACAAAATGAGATGCAACAAAAATTTCCACCTGCCAACTTGACAGTTGGGCCAAGCTCTGCAATTAATCTATTTTCAAGGATTTCATTTGACAAAGTTAACAGTTTGGTGCCTTCATAGAAAGTGGTCAACTGATCAGCTTTATTCTTATCTTAATTCATAAATCCTGTTTTATAAATGGGCTGCTGTGCCACAGCCTCAAGTCAGCAAGCACATACTCCATGGGAAGAAAGTCCAGAAACTGAAATGCGTGTGTACAGCCCATAAGAGAAAAAGAAAACAAAAGTGATCTCATTCATGGAAATGTCTCCACCTTACTCATTCACACAAGCTTAAATATAGAATGGCTTCTCTTACCAAAAAAAAAAAAAAAAAAAAAAAAAAAACTGTTTCTGTTTCTCTGTCTTTCTATCTATCTATCTATCTATCTATCTATCTATCTATCTATCTATCTATCTATGTTTCATGGGAAGGGTGAGCAGTATGCTACCCCTTACAGTAAAACATATCCTATATTTAATATCTACTACAGTCTGTCTTCAGTGATAAATGTAAGTCAACCATAGAATTATCTGGTCATTTTTTATTCTATAAAATATTCTCAATAATTACTAGTAAAACAACTCATGTACATTAATATTCACCTAGCGGTGGAAATGGAAAAAGATATGCATCTCTTTTTTTTTTTTTTTTTTTGGAGGGGGAAGAGGTCCTAGTTTTAGTTTTCTGTCTTTGTCACAAAACATCTACTATGACAACTGAGAGTAGGGAAGATGTGGACTTGGCTCGTGGTTTCAGAGGTTTCAGCAAATGGTCAGAGTCAGCTGCATTGCTCTGGGTCCATGGAGAAGCAAAATAAGGACATAATAAGGACAAAGAAAGGGAGAAGAAACAAGAGGAAAGGAAAGGAAAGGAAAGGAAAGGAAAGGAAAGGAAAGGAAAGGAAAGGACAGGGGAGGGGAGGGGAGGGGAAGAGAGGAGAGGAGAAGAGAGAGGAGGGGAGAGGAGGGGAGAGGAGGGGAGAGGAGGGGAGAGGAGAGGAGAGGAGAGGAGAGAGGAG
>PVJA010004819.1:28146-46646 GCA_004027025.1 Myocastor coypus | reverse complement strand
ATTTAAGATCTAAATCTTTTTTTTAATGTATTTAGTACAGGGTCTACAGGGTCTCACTGTGCAGATCAGGCTCCTAGCAATTTTCCTGTTTTCATCCTTCCAAGTTCTGGGATGTCAGGCGAGTGCCACTGCAGTCAGTCTCAAGCACATCTCAGTGTGCCCTGGGTGCAGGGCCAGCACTACAGGTTGAGGATTGAACTCCTGCCACTGTGCTTTGCCTAAACTGGCACTTTAGTCACTCAACTACCTGGCTAACACTAAGGCCAAAATCTTGACAGTAGAAAGATACTTGAAGGCATCTTATTACGATTCTTGTCCATTTTATTGGTTTGGCCATGGGAAACAATAAACTGAACTCTTACCATTAATCTAACTTCATTGGGTCTTACTGCAGGGCTGGTGAAGCACACCTCCGTGCGTTTCTTAGGGGCATGTCTGGTCTCTGGGTTCTGTATTAGGCACTTGCCAGCCCCTGGTACAACACACTTGACTGCTGCAGCTTAAAGCAGAGGGTTAATCATGGTCTCAGATTCATTCCATAGTTGTCTTTGTCCAAGACAGAAAATCATGACAGGAATGCCTAGCGGGAGAAAGCTGTTCACCTCATGGCACAGGAAGGGTGACAAAGAGAACAAGATTGTGCCCTCTAGGTCATCCAACTGTGAAGTCATCACGGATAATCCAATGGCATAATAGTCCCTTCCTGTTCCAATCACCTTGCAACTCCCACATCTGAGCACATGAAACTTCTGAGAGACATTTTGCATACAAATTACAACCCAAGCTCTGTTTCCAAACCTCCTTCCTCCCTTGCACTCCGTCTCTCTTCCGCTTCTCAGTTCCCGCAGCTAGGCCACTTGGCTCTTCCATGCATTTCCGGAAGAAGCTTCCTTCCTGCACACAGCTGACAAAGGGCCGAATCCTTGGAAATGGAGAGCCCCCCCCCCCCCACTCAACACTTCTCCTTTTAATCTGTGTCAGGTAGCACACTGACAATGCAAGAGATGCCCAGTAATTCTAGAAATGTTCACAAAGTAATTTTTAGAGAACATTTTTCCAGTTCCCCTAATTTATCAATTTCACTTGATTTTCTCAGCTGAGATGGAAGCCTCTTCTAACCAAAAGTCAATGTAAAACATACTAGGTTTGGTACTATGCACTGAATATGCAAGAAGAGCCAAAAGCTCTAGAAAACTTTTGCGATTCTAGAAACTTAATGGAAAACTAATGGAGTGTAAAAACAACGGTATGAATTATGCAGTTTGAAATCCAAATTGGAGAATGCAATCGTCTTCTTTTAATATCCTGTATTCACAGAGGCAATACTGTGTTTCACATCTCCTGCACTTGACTGTGTTGGGAACATCTTTTGTTCTTCAGAATACACTATTTAAAGAACTTTAAAGCAGGGTAAAAGTTCAGTTATTGCCTATAAATTGAAGGGGTTGGACCTGTCAGATCTAAGGATTCTGCCATTTCTAAGATACTATGCTATTAATTTTAGATAGTGGTGGCCAGCTACAAAATTTAAAAGAAAACTGAAAAAGGCAAAAGGACCAAAGAAACAATCAATGCCCTTTTAAAGAGAGAACAGGAAGGATTAAGGATATTTTAAATGGCATTTTCTGAATGTTTTGTACTGTTTGGAATTAAGCCCCAACCGTTTTGCTTTGACTTCTTCTGTAACTATTTCTGGTACAATTAAATTATAAATTTATAGATAGTAACATGTATAAATGTTAATATACGATTTCCTTACTGGAATGGCATAGTGAACAGTGAATATTTGTTGAATAAGAAAAATCAGGACAAGTTAATTCAGTTTTTCATTTGAGAGAAAATTCTTCAAGAAGCCTTTCTACAACTGTCTTAATCAAATAACATTCTTCTCTCCAGAAAGAACTTTTGTAGTCTGACTTAATAAGTTTTTGTCCAATTGGAGTAGCACACCTTTTTCTGATGGATGATTTTTTAAGGTGGAACCTGCAGCAGAGACCATATATGTATTCTTGGCCGGTTGCCCTTTTCACTCTCAAGTCCTGAGCAGTATTATAGCTATTTTAGACATTAGCTCCAAAGATCATTCAATATGTTTTTCTTTTCTCACTGAATGAGTTAAACAAAACAAAAAAGGGATTACCTGGCATGGGAGGCAAAACAGTCCCTCTAAAATGGGTGTGCCTTAATCCCCCAAAGTGGCGAATATATTACATTAAATGACAAAGGAACTCTGTAGATAAAATTTTAGTTACAGACCTGAGCATAGAGAGATTATCCTGGATCATCTAGGTGATTCCAATCTAATCATATAAGCTTTTCATATCACAGAAAAGTTTTTGGCTGCAGACAATGGAAAAAGTCACATTTTTGAATTTGAAAAAGTTTCAATCTGGCTTTGTTGGCTCTCAGAGGTAGGGTTATCTTTTCACAAAAGGAGGGAGGTGTTTAGGGATTCAGCTAGTTCCCTTTTAACAGGCAATGTGGAAACAGCCATGTCCTCTATCTTGCACTACGCAGGTAAGTCCAGTAGCTGAGCGAGCGCGCAAAGTGCCTTCCTTGCACCCATGGCATGGAATCCAGATTTGTGGACAGCGTTAATTCAGGTTGGCAGAAATCAAATCAGAAAACTCACAGGAGTCAGGTTGTTCTTTGACATGTGACCCAAAGGAACAGGAAAATCAATACAATTTTTTTTTTAACTTGCTGAATTTGTAATAGGTTGTTGTGGCTGAATAGGAAACTCGCAAACCTGGTAAAGTAATATTCCTAGTACTGTATTTATTCTTTTTATATTAGTGTATGATCTACTGAATGTAGCCTAACATATTTATTTATTTTTCTTTAAATAGTTCCTTTCTACAATATTTATTTATTTATTTATTTATTTATTTATTTATTTATTTATTTATTTATTCATTCATTCATTGTGGTACCAAGAATCGAACTCAGGACCTTGGACTTGCCAGGTAAGCACTTAGCAATCTATCACATTGTGAAAATGGCTCTGAGCCTCACTGAAGGTTACATTATTTATTGCTCATATCTTCACAAAGGACAAGTATATATGCATCATTCTTAGTCCTTGTTTTTGTAGCTTAAATTCAAGTGTCCTAAAATGTACGATATAGTTTGTCTTGTTCAATCAAAGGCCTTTGTCTCCTGCAGTTAACCACCAGCCATACTGTTAATAGATTCCAGATCACTTTGTGGGTCTGAAAATAACTCCCTCCCAATTCTTTTAGTCATCATGCTTTTCTTTACAAAGGTCAAAACCTAAATAAAAGAAAGTAATGTGAGAAAATATTATTGCCTAATCTCAATCAAAATGTTCAGGGATTCAGGCACAACTATGTCTAGTTTTTCAAACAATGAACTAATGTCTGAGGAGTTAGCTTTCTCCTATAAGCACTAGCCTGGAAAGCTCAAGGACCTAAGTTTAATCCCAGGTACCGCATGCTATGATGGACCCAGAAACCTGCATGCATCATGCTGACCTTGAAGGCAGGCATGGTGGCACATGCTTGTAGTCCCAGTGCTCGGCAGCCTGAGACAAGAAGATCACTGCAAATCTGAGCTATATAGTGAGACCCTGCACCATAGGAATCCATTTTTTTAAATAATCTTTTAAAGAAACAATGAATTTATTAATATTTTTGTTTTCGTTTTTATTTATCAATTCTCTATTCTGCATTGGAAGGAATCTAGTAAGTCTCTATTTAAAGTTCCAAAAGATAGCTCAGACACTGAAAATTTCCATAAAATTCAAAATGCTTATATCAGAAAGAAAAAGGAACGTTTGAGGCAATTCCTATTAATCCATGTAAGGCAGTTTTGGTTGGTTCTTTTTTTTTTTTTTTTTTTTTTTTTTTTTTTTTTTTTTTTTTTTTTTTTTTTTTTTTTTTTTTTTTTTTTTTGTCTCTTTGAGACAGGGTCTCGCTATGCAGTTCAGGCTGGCCTTGAACTCACTTTTGTAGCCCAGGCTGGTCTCGTACTCGCACTGATCCTCCTACCTCAGCCTCCCAAGTGCTGGGATTACAGGCATGCGCCACCATGCCTGGCCGGTTGTTTCTTACAGAGTCCCATGTTTTTCTCACTCCTACCCACACCATGAGGACACCACTGTATCTTATACCAGATACCCTTGAGTGTCTTACTGAAACGAAGTATGCACTTTTTAATCTATAGAATTACTTTTTGTACATCCTCTTGCTGTCATCACTGTTTTATGATGGGCGAAATGAGAGATCCTTAGTAGGCCCTTACGTTAAGAAAGCAGTACTATAAGATATCTGTTTAATATAGCTTAGGAGGCAATTTTTACATTGAGGGATGTGATAATGACAGTGAAAGGAAAACACACAAAACCTCAAATACTGAAATTAAATACACAAAAAGAAGCAATTTAGCAAATAGATTTGCCAAACAATAGAAAAAGATACATGAACCTGGAAGGGAGGGGTGAAGGCTCATAGTTATAAATGTATGTTTGCATGGAATTTTCTTAGTCATGCAACTGTGTAACTAGAATGGCATTTCCACACCTATGTACTTTGGTGGACACCATGGTAGCACGAATTTAGTCATCTCAAATTTTTATTTTTTTCTTCAGTGTTTTAGATATTCAGTGGAAAACTTGTGTATCAAAAAAACTTTTTTCACTACAAAGAAAATAGGAGGAATAAATTCAAAACTGAGATGTATATACTTTCATCTTCAATAATTCCTTTTTAATTTATGAATTTGGCACAGGGTCTCACTACACAAGGCAGACTCATAGTGATCCTCCTGTTTTCAGCCTCTCTACACTGGGATTCCAGGGTGCACTTCTGTGCCCAGATTCAGTGGGCAGCTCAACACAGTTGGGCCAAGCCTGGCACAGTAGGCAGTACTCAGGGATCTAAGCCTGGTCCCTGCACTTGCCTAAGCAGGCGCTTAGTCCACTGAGCTATCTCACCAGCCCCATTTTCAATTATTCTTACAAGGTTTTTGTAATGTTTTCAAAAATGACTGCCTGTAGTAGATATTAACATATATCAGCTGAACAGGCTCAAATGATAATATCGTCCACTGATATAAATCTACTGACATCTGACATTTGGTATATCCTAAAATGTGATATTTGCATCCTATATGCACATAAGTATCCCTAGTGCAATTACTGCCACTCATTGGTATCTGGTGTGGTTTTATATGAGGATAGTTCCAGAAGCACATTGCTCAGCTTGCCCTTTAATGTCAGGTAAATCACAGCATTACTGAGAAAATAGCTTAGATCAAAGAAACCCAAAACATTCAAGTCAATTAATTCATGAACTTCAATAGCCAGTGGATGGTGAGTCTCTAATTTATTTTAAAATGTGACAGTTGAAGCAAAAGAATGCTGCTTTAGAAAGTT
Source organism: Myocastor coypus (assembly GCA_004027025.1). Lineage (NCBI taxonomy): Eukaryota > Metazoa > Chordata > Mammalia > Rodentia > Myocastoridae > Myocastor > Myocastor coypus. The sequence goes on along the minus strand of PVJA010004819.1, from coordinate 41,251 downwards.
GTACGTGTGGAGCATTCAGTGAAAGGAGCACAGACTTTGACTGAAGCTCCAGTTCTGGGAGACTTTTAAAAACTCCATACAATGGCACTGGGAAGATAAATGAACAAAGAAATATAAGTGAAAGTGAAATATAGATTAGGAAAAAATCTGATAAAGTAGAAGAACTAAACTTCATTGTTATAGTATTTTTAGATTCTATATTATGTGTATTAGGGTAGACAAGAAGTTATATTATTCATCAAAATTGAAAGCGATTGAATTAAAATTAATAAGCCATAATGTTCCTTATTGGGTTCATGCTTTAGAAGTTTAATTCAATAGCAATTGAATGGACATTTTCTATAAATAAAGAGAGTTATTATTCCAACTCGCTTATTAAGGGTCACTGCAGTGCTATAAATTCTCTGCTCTGCACTTTATAAGGAAAGTTTAAGACAAGGCTATAGTTCTTTGAGGATTTCTCATGTAATAATGATATTGACTGTCCAGTTTAAATACAAATGTAAATAATGCATGTCTGGATTTTGAAATCGTGTCTTTAAAATATGGGTGTATATTATTGGAATTTTGATGTTTAGCATTAATACTCTGCACAGTAGCTTTCTCATTACAATAGATATCTGAGGTAATGCAGGTTATAAAGAGAAAACCTCTCAGTTTTGGAACTCTGAGCACCTGTCGTCGACTGATCCCATAGCTGTTGGTTCTGTGTGTGTTGGGGGCTGCATTCTTTTCAAATATATGCTGGAGCTAAGTTGCTTACCTTATAGCTGGAACACGCCAAAAAGGAAGAGAAGTCAGTTGGGATCCCCTATGCACTTCAACAGCAACTCCTGATGAGAGGAAGGCCTTGGACCAGTGCCCTCCCCCTAAAAGCTCTGCTGTTTCTCAGTAGTTCCTGGTCATGACCAAGCCTATGTATATTACACGGACTTTCGGGGAGGACTTGAGAGCCAACCTACAACAATGTGTGCTACCAAAACAACCAGAGGTGTTACACAGACAGAAATTAGACAAAAATCAAAATTACTGAATGTGTTGTGAGACAGTGGCGAGGGAGGGAACCATTAGGACAGTAAGACTCCAGTGTACAAGGTGGATTTAGGTCTCATGACATGGGGGAGAAGCCGTATAGGAAGGTAGGACAAGGTGATCTCTGCCAGGCTCCAGATCTAGAATTTTGTACTAGCTATTGAAATGTATTGAGGCTGGATAGATAGCTTGGTCACCTAAGTGCCTGCCTGACAAACTCGAGGTCCATGCCGGGCGTGTTGGCGCACGCCTGTAATCCCAGCACTCCGGAGGCTGAGGCAGGAGGATCGGTGTGAGTTCGAGACCAGCCTGGGCTACAAAAGTGAGCTCAAGGCCAGCCTCAACTGCATAGCGAGACCCTGTCTCAAAAAGACAAAAAAAAAACAACTTGAGGTCCAGAGTTCGATCCCCAGTACCACATGCTGTGCTGCCCTGAAACTGAGTGTGCTGGTGCACGCTTGTAGCTCCAATGCTGAGAAGGTTGAGACTTGAGACAGGAGGATCACTGTGAGTCCAAAACACTAAGCAGGATCCTGTATGCAAAATTAATAATAATAATAATAATAACAATAATATGTATTCAAAAGTAGATTTAACAATTATTAATATGAGCACATAGGGGCTGGGAAGATAGCTCAGTGGAATAGGTGCTTTCTTGCCAAGCACATGGTCCTTAGTTCAATCTCTGGTACCACCATACGTATATATATGGTTAAAGTCATAAACTGCTCAGATTCTTTATCCCCCCACTCACTATTACAATGATTGTAGGCAAAATGAACTGCTTGCCTAATTCTTGGTTTCCTTTTCTACAATGATAGTAAGAAAGTTATGTTCTAGGAAGCTTCAGAAAAGGCAGAATAAAAAAACGTTTTCCATGTTATATAAATAGCTGCTATGAGTATGATATATAGATATCTGTTATATTCAACTGTTTTATATATGTACTATATATGACAGGTATATACATGATGTAGGTTACGTATACTCTATCCTAGAACATATTAAACCTTTATTCATAATAACATATCCTAAGGCATTATGCAAACATTTATATTATAATATGTGAATTTATTGCTTGCATTAAGTACATTTTTAAATAGTAAAGATTTGGGAAATTTTTTCACTCAAGTTTTTGACTTTCTACTTCTTGGGTGTTCCAGGTAGTTACCATATACAATCAGTTAAAGAGACTAAGAGATAGAGAGACAGAGACACAGAGACACAGACAAAGAGACAGCAATATACATTGTATCAAGTTTTGAAGATGTACTACAGGTTTTGAAACTGTCATATTGTTATTTCTTATTAAAAGTAATCAAAGAGAATGTTACATCTGTGTTTATGGATGAGACTAATCAATATTTTATTCCTCATACTCTTATTATCAAGATTCTGTACCTAGGTTAAGCTAGACACATAACATGAGTAACTGAATCCCACCCCCATTTTTATGTCTGAGAATAATTTTAGTGTTTAAAAGAATTGTTCTCCTACATCTGCCTTGGGCAGGGAGCACAGGGTATAGATGTTATAATTTTTCTAATCATTATTGGTACAAATATTTTTTTCTCATTGAACTAAGAGAAAGTAGTTGTATACATAATCCAGAAATCACAGTGGGTTATTGGTAAAACTGGCAACGTTGGAAGCTGTTGATTTAAGCCTTTTACAGCTCAACATTCTAATCTAGCTTTCTATTTTATGCCTTGTGGTTAAACTTTTCTGCTGGGTGGTTTAGGGCAAGTTTAAGCAAGACCTGTATAGCAAAACATGTAACTTTTTTTTTTTTTTTTTTTTTTTTTTAGAACTAGGAATTAAACTCAGGCTCTTGTGCTTGCCAGGCTATCTCCTTGGTCCCAATGTTAGTACTTTTTTATAAACAATACCCACTCAATGTCCAAGAACACTGATTGTATGTTCACTACCTACTAGACACTATATTAGAGATTGAATGAAGATTTGATAATAAATCAATCTGAAGATTATCCTTTCATTTATAGTCTAGTTGGGAAGAAAAACAGAGTATACTTACCAAACATGGGCAAGCACACACACACACACACACACACACACACACACACACACTTATAGGTTATTGTGAGGCTAAAACACTCATTTGAAATAGTATTCAGTCAAATCTGAGGACTGTCTTTCTCCCCATCATAACAGCCCCATTACTTACTGCTCACTTCTGTGAGCCACCAGTAGGACAGGAGGAGAGTGGTGACCTGGTTTCTTCCTTTGTCGTATGTTCTTGGTGTGGACTCCCTGCCCAAGGCAGACGTAGGAGAGAAAAGCAGAAAGCAGTGATGGTGAACCTTGTAGAGCTTTCAATGATAAAAGTAGCCTCATGCCGTCAGCATGGCATAGGTTCACTGCTACTGCCACAGATAAAATCTGCCCAAACTATTTCATGTGACAAACACGAAGTAGTTGTCGGTTTTCAGGCCTCTCTCTTCTTGATAACATCATTTTTCTGTTCCTTTAACCTAAACGTGGCTCCTTTCCACGTGGCTTCAAGGGCTGCTGTTGGCATTTGCAGCCCAGCTCTCTGGGGATGCCTGTGCTGGTTTCCAGGCTGACCCCCCCAGTGTCACTCACCCTGAGGAACTCTGTCAGGAAGGCAATGCTCTGGATACTTTATCATTGTAACTTGTCTTGCACGTCAAATGCTCATGCCACAAATGCTCCACACTGGCTCACTGACTCGGCGCCCTTGACAAGCACATGAACCCTGGCAACCACAAGGTTGCAGACCCCGTGTCCTATTGTGGCACTTTGCATGCCTGCATCACAACAGATCTATCAGTGGTGAGAAAGGGTCACCAAGATTCAATGGGAATGGTTGAACTTAAGGGTAAAAGAAAGTGGGGCATCAATGGGAGGATTTGATTTGAGCTGACTTTTACCAGAAGAGTGTCTCAATGCCTTATATGATGATAGTCTTTAAATGATAATTCTCTCCTCTTCCTTCCTGAAAAAGCCAGCAAAAAGAAATATGTTTTAGTGGGAAAGTTGATGCGGATTATACGGGTCTGGCAGTAGATATAAGAGCATATGGAGTATGATGTCTTTCTTTGCAATTTTGTATTATTTTTACAATATAGTCATACATTCCACATGTTCTTCTGACAGAAATGGTAGGAAGGCTGTCTCTCTCACAGCCCTACTCTAGGGTGACAGTGGGTGAGAAGATGGAGAGAACAGAAATGTGGTGAGACCCTGGAGAGCTTATGGCAAAAATCAGTGTATTTACAATTACATTTTCCAGGGATTGTACAATATGTGCATATAACATGGGATATTCCTTTATACTATGTTCTAATAAGTGATAACTTCAAATTTCTACTCAATTGTGTGACATGCATAATAATATGGTTAAAAAATAAGCTGGCATTTTTTATTAGGAATACAAAAGAAAAGCAAAAAATAAAGCAGTGGGCCAGTGAGATGGTTCAGTGGTCTAAAGAGCCTGCTGAGGAAAGTTTAGGCAACTGCAGGGACAGTGGTTTGATTCCCGGCACTATATACTGCATCAGCCCCAGCCACAGGGTAGGCTGAGCTGGCCATAAAAAAGAAAAAAAAGTAACAATATATTTTTAAATAATCATTATGCTTAATATATGTCTACTTGTGGAAGCTCTTCAAACAAATTTTAGTAAAGATTATGCTTATGATTACTGATGTATACTAATTGATTATAAGACATTCAGTTTTATTAAGGGCAACATGTTTAAGAAAGAAGATACTTTTCAAAAGAAAAATACCTGGAAGTCAAAATAAAGATCATGTTAATATAATGAAAAGCAGTATCACCAATATTCTACTTTAATCCCAAGAAATGTAAGTGTGCTGTTCAGTGATTTGTTTAAAAATGCAAAGCAAATGCAAGTTAAATCAGTTTAGTATTTTGAAAAGCTAAATTCTTGGCTATGAGAACTAAAAAGAATAAAAGTTTAAGAGATGTCCTCAGAGCTAAATGCATTCTAAACTAAGAATGGAGAGGGAGGTTAGGTTGGGGTAGGAGGCAGACAGAGAAAGAAAGAGATGAATCTAATGTTGACAGGCTTTATATGCCATGAATATAGGAACTATATTAGGCTCTCAGAGCTATTAGAAAATTTGGATTGGGCTCAGGCTTTGGAAAATTATATCTTAGCATGTGTAAGTGCCGCAGTTGTACCCCTTATAATTCTAAAAAGAAGAGAAGTGTTTGGGAGGTAGCAGGGATTACAGTTTAATTCAGCAAGCATTTGTGGGAGGAATTTTTAGGAGACTTAAAACCGGTTATCTTATTTTCTAGACATTAAATATTCTAGCTTGGTTAAAGCTTTAGAGATTTGGTAATTAGCCTTCCCTTCTAAAACGGAGTTGTATTCCATAACTTGGTAATTTTCTTAATAACAAATGATTATTGAAGGTTTTCAAACTTATTCTTGTCAGAAGGCAAGCATTTCCATACATACAAATAAATGATTTTCTGACTTTGAAGCAGCTCATGCATCACTTGACGGCATTTTTGTCATTCACAATGCATCACGGAATAGGCTCAATTAACCCAGTTCCTCAATAAAAATCCAAAAAAGGACTAAAGCAAAATGAGGACAATTCTTCTGTTTTGCCCCTAGTTATGGGATCTAAAAGTTTGCTCTAAAACTAGAATGTCCCCTATCTGGCCAATTCTCTTTCTCTCCTTGCAGGAATAAAGCTACACAAAACAGACAACATAAAAATACATTTTTTCAATCATTGAGTTAAAACAGGAGAGAAATAAAGTACTCAAAAAAATCAGCAGATAAATTTGCTCAAGTTTTATGAAATTCAAAGCAAAATTAATGAAGTACAACTAGAAATTATTACACTAATCATTTTAAATATATTGATAACCCTGATAACTATGCCATGAAAATAAATAATTATTTTAAGTACTGATAACTGGAATGAAACAATTAGGAATTTTGAAGGCTCTAACTAGATTATCTATTTCTCTTTAAAAAAACATTAAATACTTGCTGAAATCATATGAGGAATGGCTTATCAACTCTAAAGGCGTAAGAGAGAAAATCGAGATTCAAAGAGAAACAGTACGTTCCAGGAAGCAACGGAGCTGTGATAAGGTAGTGCTGACCCTGAATCCCGTGCTCTTAACGCTAATACTATAGAAAGCATTTATGAAACTTTATCAAAAATGAATGAATACAATTCATATAGTTAATTAGTCATTGTTTGGTTTTAGTTTTGCTTTGTCATAGCTACCAAAATGATCTAACTGAATGAAAATACATGTTTCTAGCTTAAAAGACCACTTTAATTCTAAGTATCTTTACACATTCAAAATATTTACTCTAGTTGTAAGTTCTGATGACTTCCTTGGTATTCAAACAAGATAACCTTCCCTAAATGTAATCCATGACTCTTTGAGAAGCTTTGCAATCTCCTTTTAAAAAGCACTCCCGTGTGAGTAGGCTTCACTCAGTAGTATCCTATTCTTCCATAGGGTAGTGATACTGCCTATAACTGTCTCATTTTATATGGGCAAAATGTTTCAAATAGAAAATGTCATACAATAAAAAATGAAATTTCTTCATATTTATCTGGAGCTGGCATACAATTCCTTTAGATTTAGAAAAATGGTTTGTGTCTGTTTTTCTGCATACAGACTTTAAATTTCAGAATTATTTTGTCATGTATATATACATCTCTCTCTCTGTATATATATATATATATATATATATATATGTATATATATATACATATATATATATATATATATATATACAGAGAGAGAGAGAGAGGGAGGGAGAGATAATGGAATATGTATATATATTCCATTTTATTTTGTTCTAAAATTTTAATTTTTTATTAGAGTGAGATCTAAATGAAGTATTTTGTTCATCATTCTTCTTAGAAAGCATAATAAAACCCAGTCCCAGGTATATTTTTATTCATCCTTACAGAAAAACAAAAACACAAACAGGCAAGGATACCAAACCAAACCCTTGTTTCTGCATACAAAGGATACATTTTCCAGTTAACTAATCTCTGCCATGAAATGTCATGTGCTGTGTCTTATAAGAACAATGAAAAATTTTAGAGTTGCCTATTCTGCATACAGGGTGGAGCACTAATATTTACTGATGTGGTCACTTCTCTGCTAGGAGGGATATTAGCACTGTGAAATTCTGATACTGTTCCCATATATAGGATTGCAGGCTGAGCAGCTTGTATATAATACTTCATAGGGTAGTAATAAAGAAATGATATGGTATTAGTAGTATAGAAAGAGCTGGAATATATATACATATATATATATATATATATATATATATATATATATATATATATATGTTATATTTGGTAGAACATTGCAGATTGGATTCATAGTAATCCTCCTGTTTTCACCCTTCCCATTGCTGTGGTCTCTGAGGTTGGCTCAGCATGACTTTGGACAGGGTTGGTGCCATATGTGGTTCTGGGGCTAGAACCCCAGTTCTTTTGCTTGCCTAAGCAGGTATTTAGTCTGTTTAGCTATTGCACTGGCTTGAGAAATAGAAAATTGATGCTCACTTCATAAATATTTTTATGTTAAGGATCAGCACTGTTTTACTTCTCATATAAATGACATTAGTAATAATAACATGTTTGCTTATAATATATATTCTGAAAAATAGAGTGGTATAGGAGATAAAAAAATGTTGACACATTTATGCAGAACGTTGCGGTTGTATGAATATATGATCATCCTCACTCAGATTTGTAAATCCCAAATTGAATGCTCAAGAAATTTTAGATAATTTTTTTACTTAACCAAAAAAAGTTAAACCAGGTCAAAGTAGCAGTAACTATTCGAAAATCCAGGTAATTTTCATACAGTTTTCTATGTTGATAATAATTCTATTTTCTTGATTTTAATAACTCTCCTTTTTCCCTGCACAAGATAATCTGACACTACAGCTTAAAGGATAGGAGCCTTATTTTTGCTTTTTACTCCATTGTTGGAGGACTGAAAGGGACAGCAAATCTGAAATGTCTAGGGAAACAGCTCACATCTCAGAAACCCTAAATGAGAGAGAATGGGGAAGCATGAAATGGAAATAAAGCTTTCTAGGTTGTGTCCCCTCCAACTTGCCTCTAAGTAGGCCCAAACTGGACAGGAAAGGAGCCACAGTGGACCTCAGAATAAAAAGCACCCCCCCATGAATGTATGAAGCTCTGTGGAAACATTCGATATCTAAACTATCACATTTTATCATTTATTCCCAAAAGATCACGCTGATCTCTTTGTGAAAAACACATTCACAGGGCCCAGGTGTTCGATCTCTCACCTTCTGTGCCAGCCTTGCCCACAGGACAGGCTGAGATGGTGAATGAGACTTGGCATGGTGGCATGCGCATGCAATCCTAGCCCTTGGGAGGCTGAAAAACAGGATGGATCATTACAAGTCTGATCTGTGTAGTGAGCTCCTGCAGACTCTGCACTAAAATACATTTTAAAAACCACATTCAGTTCATTTCTAAGAGTTTGAACACTTTGACAGTTCTAGCCCTGCTGGAAAAATCCAAGCACAAAGTCTCCTCTGAGACTCAAGACAAACTTTTTGCTTTGAGGCCCTGTAACATTCAGAAATATATGTAAATGTTTCCAATCTACAATTGCACAAGGTAAATAGCATTGCAGAAAGGGAAAATAGGCAAACAGAAAGAAATATAACCAAAGTAAGATTGAAACCCAGCAGAGGAAACATTAAATCTTGTAGTTCCATGTCTAGTCCCCAGGGATGCTTGTGGCAAGCTGCAGATCCCCGGAGGGGCTTGGGCAGCTCCACACCTCTGGCTTCCCCTGGTGCTGCCCTCATGCCCTCTGCCTTGGACTGGCATTTCTTGCTGCCTGCAGTTTTCCTCAGATTTTTCTCTGCCTTTTATTTTTTTTAACTTCCTGTGGTTTCCACTGTGCTTTCAGTGTCACTTTCATAGCTTTAAGCACCGCCTTCTCATAGACACAAGGCCTGTTCTCCTAAGATTATATTTTCTGAATTGTTCACGGAACTCTAACTGCTCCCATGACTCTTTCTTTTGCATAGTTATAAACTGTAGTCACATGAATGAATGTAGGGTCTGCTGCTAGCTTTAGTAATAGCCTGGTCCCTTTGTAACCCTGCTGGGGAGTGTGGCTCAGCAGTGTAACTGTCTTTTAAGGAGCAAGAACCTATAGGCTCTAGGCTTAAGGCAAAGTATTTCACTTTTTCTCCCTTGAGCCTACAAAGGGCAGGGTACCTCTAATTTCTGAAATGCCTTCAAGGAGTTTTTCCTATGGTCCTAATGCGAAGTACTTGACTTCTTTTTAATGTTAATCTTTTTAGCAACTAAGTTCTCCAAGCCTTGACTTCAGAAGCACATCCTTTCTAGTGAAACTGAAAATCTTAAAAAGGCAGTTTGTTGCTGATTGTTGCACAGCATTCTAAAATCTCTTAGCTCTACTGTTGCCACAAGCTGAGCTTCTCTCTATACCTTGAAGTCTCCCTAGCCAGTTAGTCTACTGCCCTTAATGTCAGTTTCCCACAATTTCTAAAGACATGATCTCTTGTCCAGTTTGTCAGTGCAGTTCTTCCTACCAGCCGAAACCTGCTGAGCCTACCTTTTATCGTTTGAATTTCTATCTGCATTCTAATCTTCTGAGCCCTGATCAAAGTCTCCAGTTACGTTTGGCTTACAGCCTTCTGAGTTCTTGAGTCATCTTCTCCAAAGCTTCCCAAGCATTTCCCTTGTGACAGGTTAAAAGGCTTCTGAGCCCGATGGTGAGCTATCTTTTCAGCAAGGATCCCACTCCTGGTACCACATTCTTAGTCATATTCCTTGTTATAGGAACAAAATATCTGACATCTGCAAATGCAGAGAGGAGGTGCTCATCTTTCCTGTGTGTCAGAAGACTTAGCCAATGATGGCCAAGTTTACCCATAGAAACACCATGAAGAAAAGTCTAGCAAAAAAAATATTTTATCACATAAAGGTGGCCAGAGAACAGAGTCGGAAAGGGAGATACATATTTCCAGATTGTGTCCATGGTAACCCAACTCTAAACAGTCTCAGCTCCCAACAGCAACTCAGCTACAGTTCCCCAGGATCGAATTTCTAAAATGCTAAGCTCACATTTTGAAAGGCCATTCCAGGTCCAAACAATAACAACTTATAATCAGTTATTGTTGACTAGGAAGAGAGATCAAGTACAATGCATTAAAAGCTTTATATTACTGATAAGTAGTGTACTTTATTCTTTTTTATTAATGAAGAAATGGATAAATAATAAAAATGTTTCTAGAAATTAAGGAATTTGTCCAGTTATATCAGATAAAATTTTCTAAATTCTGTCAATATTGTATTCCATCTTTATAGTGTCTTGAACTATGTATCATACTTAGCAGTTGTTAAATAAACAATTCTAGAATAAATGAAATATAAAAACTGGCATAGCCTTTCAAATTTGTATCTTTGATACTAAAACATTTGTTCTAATCACCTAAAGTAAAATTGTTGTTATGTACATTTTTTTTGTCTTTTTGAAGCAGGGCTTTGCTATGCAGCTTAGACTCGAATTGAACTCAATTTGTAGTCCAGGCTGGCCCTGGACTCACAGTGATCATCCTGCCACAGCCTCCTAGGTACTGGCATTGTAGGCATGCAACACTACACCAGGTTTGCTGTGTTCAGTTAAAATATATGTATATGTAATTATACAAAATATGTATATATAGGTTATATATATATATATACGTATATATATACATATATACGTATATATATATATATATATATGTATATATATATATGTTGTTGAGTATGTTAGAGTAAAGGTTATTTTTAAATGATTTTGAAACCACTGTTCCCAATGATGCAAGTAATTGTAGCCTGTTAGTTTCTAGCATTCATGGGTTCAGTATGCTGTAAGTCCATTTCCTTGGTAAAACCTGAAGAGATCCATAGCCAAGAATTTATAGCCTGGCTTGCAGTCTTCAGCACTCTAGGAATAGCATTCTGTCCAATGGAGTTCGTTATTACGATTTCTGGTCAAGAGACACAAGCAATGAAGAGCATCGGAAATTCTCACTGCAAATTGCTCTTTGAAGAGATATTTTTGCCTTGACTTGTGCCTTTTGTGAGACAGCCAGCAGCTCAGGATGTTATGGAAACACAGAACCCAATTACCTTATCTCAGCTTGCTAGAACTTCACAAGGTCTTATATACCATAGAGCACATCTCCAGCTGTTCCCTCTGCCCTCCTGGGTTCCATTCCTTCCTTGTACTTGGCACTCATAAAAGCATGTCCATTTATCTTTTTTTTTATGCATTCTCAGTCTGAGTCACTATTTCCTGTGAAGTCTAGCATATTAAGACTGAGTCTCTTATCAAGAAACCAGTGCAACTTGTCATAGCTAAAACTTGGAAACAACCCAAATGTCCATCAACTGAGAAATAGTTAAAAAGATGTGGTATTCTAATGTAATGGAGTATTACTCAACTATAAAAAAGATAAACTGAAGCCGGGCATGGTGGCGCACGCCTGTAATCCCAGCACTCGGGAGGGTGAGGCAGGAGGATCGATGCAAGTTCGAGACCAGCCTGGGCTACAAAAGTGAGCTCAAGGCCAGCCTGAACTGCAGAGTGAGACCCTGTCTCAAAAAGACAAAAAAAAAAAATAAATAAATAAATAAAATAAAATAAAAAAAAATAAAAATAAAAAAGATAAACTGTAGGCTTTCAGGGATAAATAGATGTAACTAGAGACCATACTGTTGAGTGAAATGAATCAAACCTGCATGTGCAAACATTACATTGCCTCTCTCATGTAAGAAACTGAATGAGTACATGAAGTCTGAAAGTTCTAACAGTGCTAAAGGGAAAAAATCTGCTCAAAGAGGAAGAACAAATGGGATGAGGAAAACTATGAAAGAAAGAAGGGAATATATATATATATATATATATATATATATATATATATATATATATATGCATATAAAAGCTTGCATAATTGTACTGCTGATTTCTGCTGGTCTACTGAAAGAAGAAGTTAATGATTAATTTTTCTTTCCTTTTAGGTTCTATTAACTTTTTCTGTTTAATCAATTCTACAAGCTTATTTCTGATAATCTAAAGAAATAATTTGAAGACAATAATACGCAATGCAACAACTATAATTGAATTCCCATTATTTTGTTTAGTGAAATTCTGTATCATTTTTAATTTTTTTCTCCTATTCTTTGTTCTCCTTAAAAATAAAAAAAGAAGTGTGTAGGGGATCAAAAAAATAAACATGAACTGCAATAAAAAGTTAAGTTATGCTAGAAAGTGTAGGAAAAAATCGGAAGTTGCTGTACTGATTATTTTTCAGTTTTACATAAGCTGTCTAAAAAAGAAGCTGTTTTATTTGATTATGTCACCAAGTAAGAAAAGACAGAAGATAGCTTTTCAATCATATTCTAATTCTGATCAGTTGGTAGATGACAGGTTAAAAAGGATGCTGGGGATAATTCTAGATAACTCTGTGAATATTCACAAAATGCACACGGCTTATTAGTAATTCTCTCATAGGTTCGGCAGCCAGGTAGCAAGGAGGGCAGGGTTTCTTGAAAAGTTCCTTTTAGTTTCTTTCTTTTCCTTTCCTTTCCTTTCCTTTCCTTTCCTTTCCTTTCTTTCCCTTTTACATTTTTTTTTTTTGTACCAGAATTTAACTCTGGACTTTGAGCTTGCCAGGCAAGTGCTTATAACACTGAATTGTATCCCCAGCCACAAGGGACAGAATTTCTCGTTTGAAAACTACAATATGAATATTAGTGAATTTATATTATCTTGATTTTCATTCATATTTTCCATTTTATGATATATTTGATACACTTTACACAAAAAACTATATTCTTTTTTTTTTTTTTTTTTTTTTTTTTTTTTTTTTTTTTTTTTTTTTTTTTTTTTTTTTTTTTTTTTTTTTTTTTTTTTTTTTTTTTTTTTTTTTTTTTTTTTTTTTTTTTTTTTTTTTTTTTTTTTTTTTTTTTTTTTTTTTTTTTTTTTTTTTTTTTTTTT
>PVJA010004819.1:0-28046 GCA_004027025.1 Myocastor coypus | reverse complement strand
TCCTCCCGAGTGCTGGGATTACAGGCGTGCGCCACCACGCCCGGCAAAAAACTATATTCTTTGTGTAGATTATCGGATATAAATCATTTCAGAGTGGAAAAAATTTCTACTCATTGGAAACAACAAGAATAACTCTACCATAGCTATCTGTGTATGTTTAGCTGAATGTAATAGTAAGAACATCATAAGGAAAATAGTCGAGTTTCATACCATAATGCACTAAGATGAGCTAACGAGTTTTGAATAGCTTGCAATATTTCCCATTTTCACTGTCATTTTCTACTAAAAAATATGTCCAAAGTTGTTTGTTAGGTGTAGAAATTTATATCAAAATGAGCTGAAAAAAAATTAAACCAGTACTGCCAAATCAGATCACAAATTAAGTGGACAAAACTCTCCCATAGATTTTTCATCATTAAGTTCAATAAATCTGTATTTGAGACCTAGCATCGATACATAGACAAGGGAAGTATAAGACATGAAGGTGAAAGCATGTTTATTTATACTGAGGTTTTATTTTTGACTATAAAATATATCGGTAAATCTGCCGATATCACCTCTCTACTCCAGCATTCTGAATCCAGATTCATTAAATGGTTCAGAAAATATACATAGATGAATGCTTTATCTTACAGGTTTACCTACTTTCTCATTTTAGTTGTATGTTCTGTTATGTAATAAGATAGGTTATAGCTGTTCTCATTAGTAACCTTTGAAAAATGTTGAGCATAAGCAGAAGTAGGGTTCTCCAATTTTATGAATTAGAAAATTATCACATGTTAAGTTCAATGAAGTGTCATGTTGTTTGAAATTTTCTGCTTAGTACAGAAAAATTGGTAACAGAAATGTTTTTAAAATAGAGATCAAAAGGTACTTCTGCAGAGGTGTCCTCCCTGCTTTCTTTGATGATGTGAGAGCCTTGCCGGAACTTTCATGTCAGTGCAGTGTCAGGTGCCATGCTTCGCGGCAAGGCGCGCAATGACACATCCAACCTCAGAAAGAAGCCGACTTCAGTTTACTTTTATATTTTTTCCAGAAAATTGCTCTTAATACCATACCAATCAACACTTTCCTTTACAGTCTCAGGGAACATATTCTTTAGAGCAATGATGGTCATGTTCTCATCGAGCTTAGTAATTTTGCACACATTTTTTAAAATTACATAACACCTAGGGTATTTAGTCTTACGTGTCTGTATAGTGTTTATACGCTGAACAGGGCTAGCGCCGTTAAAACTAAGTTACATGTACATATTTCTATCTTTCCTGTCTACTTAACTCATACATCTTTAATATGCTAGGATGGATGTCAACAATATCTTTTTAAGTTGCTTATTAACAGTGTTTATTTTGTCCTGGAATCCTTTTGGATCAACTTGTAAGGCCAATTATTTATTAGATTAGTATGATCTTGGGATTTTAAACAAAAATAATGGAAAATATTTTAAAATACAGTAAGTTCCAGACTTACAAACAATCCATTAAAAATCTTGCACAGGTAGACTTGTATAATTTTCCACTGGTGTACTATATGAAGATTCACTCTGTTGAATTCCAAATAAATCCTACTTTGGACCAGTCTCCCAGAATGGAACTCATTCATAAATCTATGACTTACTGTATAAAATTCCAAATAACATAAAATATGAAGGGGATGAAAAAATCCACTACTGTCTTTGGAAAATAGATGACCACTGGAGAATGCGATGGCTATGTTCACTAACTGATGAGCAAGTTGTAGAGGGCCATGTGGTGGGCATGCTGTCCCACTGCCTGTTCCTGCAGGGAGCTGTCTCTGCTCTCCATCTTGCAGTTGTGCTGTCAGCAGAAAATCATGAGCTGCCAGCCCATTCTCGGCACCTCAACTGTAAATTCTGCAAAGGACAGATTCAGTGAATCCCCTTGCTCCCCAGGAGAGCTCACCCTCAGTGATCACAGAGGTAGAGCTCTGATGTTCCGAAGTTTCTGCCAGCATCACAAAATGATGGTGGAGCACTTCAGCCTCACATCTTTGTGTGAACTCAACTGGGGAAGTACTTGGGTTGTGTTGTCATCAACTTGCCTTACCCAATCTTCCATTCCAGTCCTCTCTCCAGGGCCTTCCAGTGATTCTAATGAGCTTCCTAAAGAAGCAGCCTGTGAGGGGCATTGTCCTCCTCTCCCTCTTAACATTCCATTAGATTAAAGAGAAAATCTAAAAGAGATTTGTGTTGTAAACACTTGCCTTTTCAATAATTTTCATTAAAAAAGAATCTTGTTCTTCATTTATATTTCTGAATTTTAAAATCACAGATCTGGTAAGATTATTCTTTTTAATGTGGTTTAGAAATTGATTCCCAACTTCTGATACCTATTTCATCCTATGCTTTTATGCTCATTAGGACTATAAAAGTTGTCCCAAGAATACAAATTTAGAGTCAAATGTCTTCTTAGTATATGTGTCCTTCTCTTTTGTCATGGTGATGTTTCACTTCCAATTAGCACTCACTACTTAATTCTCTATTTTTTATCATCTACCCCCAAATTGAAATGTGTCCTTTGTCTCTCAGGTGGTTTTTCTCTGCGCTTACCCTTGACATATGGCTGCAGGTCAACTCTAGAGCATGTGTAAACTAATACGTGTAAGAAGTGTTTCCTATATTCAAGTAATTAAATGACAAACACAAAAATTCCAAGGAGGTGGAAGTGTGTGTGTGTGTGTGTGTGTGTGTGTGTGTGTGTGTATGTGTGTGTGTCCATGCCTGCTCAGGGATACTGTTTTTTGGGTTGATAAATACTGATATAGCATTCTACTCTATTAATATGTATTTAATCTTTAAATCTCCTTCTCAGCCGGGCGTGGTGGCTCACGCCTGTAATCCCAGCACTTGGGAGGCTGAGGCAGGAGGATTGGTGCGAGTTCGAGACGAGCCTGGGCTACAAAAGTGAGCGCAGGACCAGCCTCAACTGCATAGCGAGACCCTGTCTCAAAAAGACAAAAATGGGGCTGGGGAGATAGCTCCTAGGCACAAGTGCCTGCTGGGCAAGTGCAAGGTCGTGAGTTCGAACCCTGGTCCCACACACACACAAAAAATAATAATAATAATAATAATAATAATAAATAAATAAATCTCCTTCTCCCCAGTTGTATGAGCCTGTAGATGTATTGTTTAGAAAAAGAAAAAAACTTTTATAGAAGAGGCAGTGAAGAAAAATGCATTAGCTAAGCCGCAAACACCTGAACACACCAGTTAATGACAACTATCATCTGGTTCCTATTATTTAAGCGTGAGATAATTTAAAGTACATGTAGGCTATGCGTCTTCTGCTTTACTTTTCTATGGTTTTATGTTAGCATTCCCACTTAGCACTATTTTGGTCCATTTAGTGGGTTTCTATGCATCTTTCTCCTCTCAAGATAGAGGTCATCTCCTTCAAAAGTTGCATCATGCAGGAAAACACGCAGTTATTCCTCTGTGCTCTAATCATATCTAAAAGTGCTACGTATGTTTATCTTGGTACTAGTTATGTGAGATTTGATGTTTTTATTTTTTCAAGCATCCTTTAACTGAATTTCTGTAGAGAAATACTTTTCATTTTGTCCATATTGGCATCATTACTGCCCAGAGTGAACCACATGCTGATGCTTAACCTCATTCACAGAAAAGTGTAATCCAGATCTTATTTATTTCTTCTCAAATACTATTTTTATTTTCCTCTGTGATTTACTGGCTCATGTCAACTGTTTTTAAAATTCCATGGAAAATAATCAATACTTGTTTTTTGCTATCTTGCGTTTTAACTCAAGGCCATTCTTACATCAATGGATAAGATATTCTAATATTCTGCGAGGGTCATAGGATAGTCTCTGTGTGGTTTATCAAACACAAGTCTTACTCCTCTCCTTATTAATTTCAATTTAGAAACAAGCTCTTAGAAGTGAGTCTAGTTACACTTGTGGCAGCCATAAATGATTATACACTGTAAGAAAGAGGAAGGACACAAAGCCAGATGTACTAATGCTGATTTATTTTCTGAAATTTTGAACATTTGTTTTCTAAAGTGGGTACAAAATATTTTAACAAAATACTTTGTATTAGCTTCAAGCTCCATTAATAGTTCATCTCTTTTGTCTGTCTGGCATGGCATATATTATTCAGACGCATTTAAACAAAAAAGATCTGTATTCAGAATAATGCTGAAACTGCATGCTAGATTTCCTGAAAGAAGAAAAAATAAAGATATTGGGAAAAAAAGGAAGCTGACGTCATGATTACAGAACAAGGGGAACCTGAAAGTTATAGTATCGCATGCCATGAAATATCGCAACATATTTTTGCACCTTTTAAACATACCGTATTCAGTTTCATTCTAAAACATGTGTCCTCAATTTATTTTTTCATCAAGAGACAAGATCATAATTTTCGTCTGTAGAGCAGTAAAAGTGTCAAGGCTCTTGATATTGTTTGTCCCAAGACATCTTTTCTAACATTCATTCTGAGTCACAGTTTCAAGAAAGAAAAAAGTAGGAAAAAAAAAAAAAAAGAAAGAAAACCATGTAATAATCAAATGCTGGTGCATTCAAGAATGTCCCAGCAGATGTCAGTGATAGATCAGTTAAAGAATTTCAAGATGAAAAACATACTGAAGACATTGAAAGACAGAAGAAAACAGTGGTACAGCAAACACATTCAGTTCAGCTGGAGCTACGGGATCGCGAGCCAACCTGATATCAATTTGGAGAACTTGCCCTTAGGGCTCCGTCTGGCTGCTTAAACTTCTCTCTGATTCTTTTCAGATTCAGGCAATCTTATGAAATAAGACCAGCTTAGACTTTTTTGTTTATCTTGTTTCTGTGATCCCACCATTAATTAGTCTTTAATTACACTTGAAACACACAGGAGCAATGCTATGACCTTACCAGGAAGGAGAAAAAATTAAATCTGAACTCTCCTTTTGATCTCTATATATGACTTCATTGTTTGTCTTTTATTTTAACCTGTAAAAATGTATATGGGGCCACTATTATTTCTATTAATTACCTCCTGCATCAACTCAATTATATAGTATACTCTGTTGGAGACTTATCCTTATAAATTTCGTTGCCGCTGTATTGTTAGCTTCATGGTTGTTGTTGTTGTCTTCCACTTATTTCTGTCCAGGTGTTCCTTCTTTTTATTTATATAAAGCTATCCATGACATCCTGTGGACTCTGACAGCTGTCTTACCTACAGGTTTCATTTTATCTTTTATTATTTTATTAATTTTAATGAGAAATACATAGTAATTAGTTTCAAAACAGGTTAATAGAACAATTACAATAATTAATACATTGCATATTATTGTCTTCACAGTAGTTATTCAGAGTATAAGATGCAGACATGATATTTCGTCTAAACACTATTAGTACAAAACTTTCTTCTCAGTGAACTGAAAGTAGCTGTATGTGTTCTATTTTTTCACTAAAAAATTATCCTCTTTTTTCTTTTCTCAGACATGAGTGTACCACTGCCATTCAGATACTGTAGGTGCATAAATTCAGCAAAATAACCCAACATAGTCCAGTAGTTCATAATTGCAGTGGGTTATTGGCAGAACTAGCAATGTCAGAAATTGTTGACTTGAGCCTTTTACAGCTCAGCATATTAATATGGCTTTACTTTTTATTCATCATGGTTAGAATTTTCTACTGGATGGTTACGACTGAGATAAAGCAAGACCTACATAACAACAACAAAAAAGTAACTTTTATATCTGACAAGGTCAGTCAAATCCCCTCAGGATTTACCCTGAAACTATGCACAACATTTTGTAAAACTTTTGTCAGGTGAGCCATCTGGATGAGTTATAACCATTGCTTGACCGATTTGTTCTCTGTGAAGGCCTGAGAGAATGTTTACTCTCTAGATGACTCTCCTTAGGCACACTATACATCATCAGTCACTTTCCTCTATAGATCCATAATCTCCTGAAACAGAAAATTTGTGACACCTCTGAGTTACAAGATGTTACAGTACAGGTACTCTTATGTCCTGAGTCCCCACTATAAGACTTCTTTTACTTTAAATTTTTGGTCTGCAAAATTAAGTTGTTAATCATCCAGAAGAGAAGCTTAATGATATTATTACCCTGTTACATAGGCGCTTGAGGTTAACATCACCCTCTGAGGATCAAACGCTTTAGGTATAACATGTAACAGGTATTTTCCAATAATCATTGATATTCTAAACTTTAAATCCATATAGAATGTGAAAAAAATTACACATTTTTACACAGAAATTTAGAAATTTAACCGTAAACAACATTGTAGCAGGACAATCCTATGGCATTTTTTTTTCTTGTCTCTTATTCTCTTTTATTTATTTATTTATTTATTTATTTTCATTTTAAAGTTAAACTCTTCCAATAAGGACAATGCTATCTTTTCTCTCCCATTATGTTACTGTGCTCTCGACATCCCAAGCCTACTATGCAGCCTGATTTTTGCCATCCTTATTCTTTTGCTACTCCTTTTTCCAGAGTTTCACATACATTGGAACATTGCCCACCATGTGGTACTTTTGTTTGTTTGTTCCCTGTACGCAGCACTAGGGATTGAAATGAAGACCTTTGCCCTGCAAAACAGTTGCAACTTTTTCATTAATCTTTCCAAGCAAAGTCTTCCTAAAGCACCCAGGTTATGCTCAAACATGCAGTGCTCCTGTTTCTGCATCCTGGAGTGTTGGCCTGATAGACACAAGCCAACATCGCTAGTTACAGATTCTAAAATTTTATTAATTTATCTTTTGTTCTCACCAATATTCATCATTTCATTGTACTTAAATATTCCATTCCTCTGCATCTACATTCCTGTGAACTTCTGGACAACTTCTTCAAACTGTGGTTGGGTATTTTTATTGGTTTGTTTGCTCATCTTTGTTTCTTCTAAGCAACTTCTTCTTTCCATCATTTAAATAGGTTTCTTTGAATAGTCTTTTTCATAGTTTTGTTTTTACTCAAATGAAATTCAAATTCATAGGAATATTTCTATTTTGAAGGCAAGATATCTATGTTTGGTCTATATTTTCTTTTCATAATCAGATTTAAATATATAAATTCCCTTGTTTGTATTTGTGTGCCTGTGTATGTGTGTGTGTGTGTGTGTGTGTGTGTGTGTGTGTGTGTGTGTCGCATCTTCCTCTCACACAAAAATTTACCATGATTTTCTATTCTGGCTTCATTTCTTAAATTAAAAGTGTAAGAATCATCATTATTTGTCACATTTATAACTTTCTGAAGTTCAGTTGTTTGCAACCTTAGTACAATTCATTTTTTTCTGTTATTTGAGAGATAGTGAGACAGACAGACAGGCAATGACACTATACCTATGTAGCCTCCAGCAGTGTCCTATTTTATTATTATTATTATTATTATTATTATTATTATTATTATTATTATTATTATAAATGTCGCATGGATTGAATAGGCAGGCAAGTATTCTCTTTTTCATTCACAGTGACTTATTTAAATTCAGGCCTTCATAATCTATTGGCCCAGGTTACAAAATTAGGCTTCTAAATGGTCTCACACTCCTCAAATTTCATTGTGTCAGATTGATCATTCTCACTGGTGTCAAAGTTATAGGACTGACATAGCTTGCATCATGTTACTTCTGTAGTAAATTTCTCTCAGCAGGCCTAATGATATCTCAGTTTCCTGGCCAGGAAAGTGTGAGTCTTTATCCTTGTATACTTCCTTCTTTGGCTTCATTAACTATACCTTGCTTATTACTAAATGACACACACAAGTGTTGGTATAACCTTCCCTTGCCTGGTATTCCTCATGATTTCTTCCTTCGTAATTTTATATGTCTTTATGTGCCTGTAAGTGCCTTCCCTTTCTCTGTTTCTATCCAGTCATAGCTACATGTCTCTCAAGGACTCAAGGGTTGGCCAGATAGCTCAGCAGATTAAAGCATCTGCTTAGGCAGATGCAGGGGCTAGGGACTGATCCCAAGTTGTTGGCCTTGCTCCCAGGGCACCCTGAGGCTATTACAGAGACTGGGCATGGCGTTGTACACCTGTAATTGCAGCACTTGGGCGGCTGAATGCAGGAGAATCACTGAGTCCGATCTGTACAGTGAGACCCTGGAGATAATTTATAAAATTGTATTTTAACTTAACACATGAAAATATTTCTTCACTAGACAATATAATTCTTGTGAGAAGACTGTCTTTTTGTGTTATCTCTTTCTAAGCAACTCATCTGTATTGCAAATGGGAAGTACTTATTCAAAAGGCATGGTAATTAACACAGTAAATGTACTGCTGTGAAGGAGAATTTTTCAGTCCCCTAAAAGCAAAAGTCTGATGAAATTAAAGAATAGACGAAATCTTTTACAGTTTTCTCTATCTGTTTTAGAAATTCAAATATATCTGGATGTTTCTTATTAATATTTTGTTGCTATTGTATATTACATACATTCAATTCAATTTCTAGATGTGGGCTACACTGTTATTTATTAATTCATTTATGTTTTTCACAGTACAGAGGCTTGAATTTGGGTCTTCACAGATGCTAAGCAATTGTGATTGAGGCATATCAATCACAGGCTGCTTGCTTGATTATTTGTTCTAAAGTATGTTTCTTAAGTGTTAGACTGCTATTTTTTATCTATCTATCGTTCATAATATGACCCAGTTCTCTTTCTTAGAGTTCAATTATTGCTTTGTTGACTTTTTTCCCAGTGCTGGAGACCTAGTGCCGGGCTCTTGCATGTAAGATCCTGGGTAAGGGTCACTTCCATATTGCCTCACACGACGAATTCATTTAGTTTGATCTTCTTCCTACATTTCCTATACCCACACAGATTTTAGAATTTGTCTTAAAAGGTTTCCTTGTAGTATGCAAGCAATCATTTTTTCAGCAGAAATTTATAATCTTCCATTATCCATTTTCATTGTTCAATTATAGCTGTTGGAAAATTATTTGAGGCTTTCCATATTATCTTGTGCATTTTATGGGTGGTTTTATGGATAATCTCAATATGTATTATGTTATAACATTGCCTCATATAACACTGAAAGTACTGTTTCAAATTACAATACTTTATGTAGCTTCAATTAGTGGTGACTATGTCACAAAAATTATTTGATTGCCCTTCAAATTATATTCCATAAACATCAAATCCTTTACTGTATTATGCTAAGCCAAAGAAGAGAAAGTTTATTTTTAAAAAAGGATAAAGAAGGACAATCATGGTACCCTTTTGCGAAACACTTATAATTGTTATTTGTTTCACAGAATGATAGAATTATCGGTCAATTGCAAAAAGGAATTGCTGGTAACTAATGTATGAGAGAATAACAATACATTCTAATAAAATAATTCAGTCTAATGACTCATTGACAAGTGAAAAATGGCTTGCTCAGCATGTAGTACATTTGAATTTCAGCTGAGTTGTTATTTTATCATGATTTAAGAAGGAAAAAATGAATGGAAAATAAAATATTACACATTTTCATATCCAAATATTACATTTTGGCTTCTCTAAAGATAGTTCTTTCATTTTTCTACATTCAGAGTAAGATAAACCAAGTCAAAATGATCATTTTGATTATTAGTATTTTTCAAACAATGAGCATATTTTCTATTATGAAATATTTATGTTTCATAAGTTTATTAATGTATAACCAAGAAATTAAAATGTAATATATGAAATTGTACCTCTGTGCTGTACTTATGTTTCAAAATACAACTACTTAATATGGATGATTATTTTAAAAAATCAGCCTTGTTTGACAGGGCATAATGGTACATGCCTGTAATCCCAGTGCTTGGAACACTGAAAACAGGAGGATCACTATGAGTCTGATCTGTGTTATAAGATCCTCTAGACCCTGTACTAAACTCATTTATAACAAGGAAATCAGACTTCTTTCAACCGAAAAGGATTCATGAAAATAAATTAACTTGCATTAGAGCAGTTAAGTTGGTTTGGGACCATCCAGAGGATCACCACAGCAGATGATTTGATTTAGGACTAGCAGAGAGGAATTTTGCAAATTTTGCAGCAGTGTGCATATCAGGAAGAATCCAACCACAGCAGCCAGGCCTAAGACAGATCCAGCTGAATGAGTTTGAACTTAGTAGATCCAACTAAGTAAGCTGAGGCACACTGCTAAACCCTCA
The DNA here is from genome assembly GCA_004027025.1 of Myocastor coypus. NCBI lineage: Eukaryota > Metazoa > Chordata > Mammalia > Rodentia > Myocastoridae > Myocastor > Myocastor coypus. The sequence goes on along the minus strand of PVJA010004819.1, from coordinate 17,898 downwards.
CCTATGTGAATATTGTCTCCCTCTTTTGAGACAGACAGGTGGCAACATGTAATGGGTGAACTAGTCTGCCTGGAAGACTTCCATATACATCAAGGGGTTGTAAGCAGATGGCACTTAGGGTAACTAATTTAAATATAAATTTCCAATTTAACACATTCTTAGCCAGACAGTCACAACATGTGTCCTATGGTTTAAAAAATAAACTCATTAGATACAAAAATTTGTCATTTGGTAAATTTCACCATCCATTATTAGCATTGCTAATAGTACTGCAAATAGAAAACTGTAACTGCCTTAACCACATTATCTCACTTTAGAAATAATATCAGTAGTTGCTTAGGTAATAACTAAACAAAAGCACAGGACCTGAACCCGAGCCAGAACAAATGCAGAAAACATTAACATAGAAGAAATTAGAAGTCACACACCGGAAATTTTCTCAAATAATAGCATTTGAAGTAAAGAAACAACCCAAGAAAAGTATAGAAGAAATCAGATCAGAAATAATCTCTAAATTAAAAAAAGAATTGAAAGTGTTTGTAAAGAAAAAACTGAGGAGAAAATAGAGAATAGAAAAATGTTGCAGTTCTTGAATGAGTAATATAGATAAGAAATAAAATACATGAAGCACATTACAACAGATATTCAAGAGATTAAAACAGTTGAAAGTTGGCAAAACAATCTGAATGAAAGTGAAGATAGATTTTCAAACCGTGAAAATTTCATTGTAGCTAGTGAAAAGGTAAGGAAAGATATGCTAAAAACAATAAGGATATAGGAAAAAATAATTGAACATCTACAACACAATGCAAAGATGAAAAATGTAAGACTAATGGACATTAGTGAGAAAGAAGGAATAAACATGAACGATGTAAAAAGAACATGGGCAGAAGTAATAGCAGAAAACTTTCCAAATATGGGGAAGCAATCTGACATTGAGTAACTGAAGCATCTAGAACTCCAAATAACATCGACCGAATTAAAAAGACACTCAGACATAATAATCAAGATCCCAGAAATCGAGCCCAAGAGAAGTATACTAGTGTTAGGGAGATAACTGAGCAACATGAGTGTGTGCCTGGCAAGTGCAAGGTCCCAAGTTCAATCACCAGTACTGAAAAAAAGTATATTATAAGCTTCTAGAGAAAAGAAACAGATCACATTAAAGGAAAACACACTAGAATAACAGCAAATTTTTCTTCTCCAACCATCAAGTCAAGAAGAACACGGAGAAAAGCCCTTCAAGTTCCCCAAGAAAACAAATCTCAACTGACTAAAGAGTAAAAATTCTATTCCATGCGAATTATAGTGCTCTGAAAAGAGACATAAGTAAAGGATCTCAGAAAAGAGAAAGATATTTCTTGCTCCTGGATAGAAAGATCCAACATTGTGAAGATTGTCCTACTCCCAAAATTCTTATACAGAATTAGTGCAATCCCTATCAAATTACCACTGACATCCCTCATAGATCTAGAGAAATTATTTCTAAAATGAATTAGAAACTGAAAAAAAAAAAAAAAAAAAAAAAACCTACAGCTGCAAAGGCAATCCTGGACAACAAAGGCAAGGCAGGAAGCATTACAATTCCTTACTTGAAATTATACTACAAAGCTAGTGTGATAAAATCAGCATGACATTGGCAAAAAAAAAATATATATATATACCTGAGGATCAGTGAAATAGATTAGAAGGTGCAGAAGCAAATGCAAAGACACTTGGCCACGTTGTCTTTGACAAAGGGGCCACACATGTTTACTAGAAGGTAGCCTCTTTAACAAATGGTGCTGGAAAAACTAGCTCTCTACATGCAAAAAGCTGAAACTTGACCCAGATCTATCACCATGCACTAAACTGAAGTGAAAATGTAGTAAAGATCTAAACATTAAACAGAAACATTAAATCTCCTGGAAGACAAATTAGGTGGAAATCTTCAAGACATAGGGGCAGGCAAACATTTCATGAACAAAAATCAAACTGCATAGGAAATACTTAAAAGAATTAAAATCTAGGACCTCCTCTTACTGAAAAGATTCTGCACATCAAAAGAAATTACCAACAGAGTAAAAATACAACCCACAAAGTTCTTCTACCAAGAATTTATAAAGAATGAAAAAACCTGAGACCCCCAAAATTTAAGGACAAATTCCAAGAAATAGGCATCTAAGATGAGTGCATCTTTCTCAAACAAAAACATACAAAAGCCAAATAAATGCATGAAAAAAATGTTCCATTCATTCACTGTATAAGAAATGCAAGTTAAAACAACATTGAGATACCATCTCACCCCAGAAAGAATGACATACTTAAAGCAATCAACAACAACACATGTTGGAGAGGATACGGGGTAAAAAGGAACTTTTTTCCACTGCTGGTGGGAGTGCAGACTCATGCAACCATTAGGGAAATCAGTGTGGTGACCTCTCAAAATAATAGGACTGCAAATGCCATTCAATCCAGCTACCCCCTTCTGGAAATTTTCCCAAAAGAAGTTAAAGCATCATATCGTAGTGGTACATGTGCCTATTGTATAGCTGCACAATTTCTGAGAGGCAAATCTTGGAGACAAACCAACTTCCCATCACTTCAGGAATGGATGAAAAAGGAGTGGTATTTTTATACAATAGAGTATTACTCAGCTATAAAGAACAACATACATGAAGACCTTGAAAGTAAGTGGATGCAACTTGAGGATATGCTCATAAGTGAAATAAACCAATCACATGTGTAAATATTTTATTTTCTGTCTAGTGTAAGAACTCAAAAGATGAATTAATAACTGAAAGGTATAACATAGTTAAACGAAAAGGGAGAATTTAAGGATTAAACAACGAAGACAGATAAAGGAGATAAGTTAGGAAATATGGTAGGGTCAAAACCATACATCTATATAAGCAAGATGGTTAAAGTAATGGGCCTAAGTATTTCCATCAGGTCTTTGAAAATAGCAGTTGATGGGTTTAACTCTCTTGATGACTAAGTCTGTATGCTGATATCTGTGAACTAAGCAACTACATTGCAGACAGCAATGTGTAATACTAAGACCAAGCTTAAAATACCTGTGGTTTTGGTTTTCTAAGTGCATACTGCTTCTAATGTTGTATCAATTATTGCTGTACTCAATTTAAAGTAAATATTTATAAAAAGATAATAAAAGTAAACAAGAGATGAGAAAAATAAACTGTCCTAGGATTGTCCTGCTACAGTGCTGTATATTGATTGATTTCTAAGTTTCTGTATAAAAATGTGTAATTGTTTTTACATTATATAGGTATTTACATTTAAAATATCCATGTTTGTTAGAAAATAGCAGTTCCAATTTAGGTCTAAGGTGTTTGATAGTTAAACAGATAGTGATGTTAAACTTAACACCCTCTCTTACAGGGTAATGATGTCATTAAGCTTCTCTCTTAGATGTTTGACAACTAAAGTTTGCAGACCAAAAATTAGAGAGATTGATGGGCTAAAAAGATAGCCAATATTTTGGTTCTTGCACATCAAGTTCAGTGAGGACTCAGAACATAAGAGAACCTCTGCTGTGACATCCTATACCTAAGTGGTGTCCCAAATTTTCTCATCAAGGAGATTATGGGACCACATGGCAAAGTGATCAATGAGGTGTAGTGTGCCTAAGGAGAGTCACCTAGAGACAAAAGATCTACAAGGTATTGTACATAGTTCCAGGATTAATTCTGAGGGAATTTGACTGACCTATTATTGATCTATATTGGATTATTTTGCTTAATTCAGGTACCTATGGTTTTTGGGCTGGCACCAAATATGAAAAGGCTTCTCCAAATACAGTATCTCTAACTGCACTGGAACACCCATCTCTACCAATAAACAAACAAACAAGAAAAAAAAAAAACAGGTGATATAAAGAAAAGACCATTTTGTTATAAAAAATAATATCTATATCTATATGTATACACAAGATAGGATAGATATATCACTGTTTTCTTTTAGTTCATTCATTGAGAAGGAAGGTTTGCATTAATTTTTTTAGACCAAATATCTTGTCTGTGTCTTGTCCTCTCAATAACTACTACATAGACAACAATATGCAGTGTATCAATTATTGTAACTGTCTTACTAACCTGTTTTGAAGCTGTTTTGTTGCTATTTTATTTTTCACATTACAATGGATAAAACACAAATTAATTTGTCCTTCCTTGAATAAATAAATGAAATTTTAAAATTTGAGTGTTTTTTTAAAAAATAAGGATGCACAAAAGTATTATAAAAATATGAAAAATAACTATATATAGCATATAAATTTGAGAAATGTTAAATTAAGGAGAGGAAAATATACTCATGAGAAAAACTCTGAGCTGAGTGAATCTAAAACGTGTAGAAAGAAAAAATAAAGAAGTATATTTTTCAAAATCATTGGCTGTGTACATTTCATAATTTTCTTTCAATTTTCCATAATTAATGTAATATTGAAATAATATTTTCTACTTTAAAATTAGCACCATTAAAAACAAAGATTGTGTTTTGTCATAAAATGCAACATACTTTAGGAGCAGAACATGCCAGCAATCAAAATTAGAAATACAGCAATCCTTGCAGAGCTTACACTATATCTAGCATCAGCAATTTAGAGTAAAAAAACAATATTTATTTTCATGCTCATATAATAAGTTAAGTACATAAAGCTCTTTCTAGATGCTTTTAAAATACAAATTAATTTAACTTACATAAAATCAGTAATCATTTATTTTTCATGTCACCATTTTACTCCTGAATATGCATGCAGTACAATTATATTGTATAGAATTCTCAAAGTTTAAATCTGTAATATATAGTATATATAGGTTTCTCTTTTGAACTTTGAGGAAGTGTCAGATTAACTATAGATTTAAAGTTTTTAAAGTATAAACTTAGTTCAATTATTGTATTTAAAAGTATACTATTCAAAGAAAGTATTAATCATTTTGTTCCACAATGGATACTCTGAAATACAGAACATTTAGTTAGTTTCATGACTCTTGGAAAACTCAGGTGTTTTCATTTTCCATTGTTCCCTTTGTTACTGCTGACATGGATTCTAACAGTGATCTGGCATTTGTCACCATAAACCAGTCCCCTATATACAGTGAGTAATATCAAATATCTTTTGAAACAAGAAGTTTGTGAAGTCTCAGCATATGGCTAATAATTAGATGATCTCAACATCAACTTTGATTAGCTTTTGTGGTCTGAATGACTAGGAATGTCAGGTGATAGGCGCATTAAAAATACAACCAGAAGTTTTCTTTGTGATTTAAGGGGAAAAAGTACTTAAAATAGTAAAGCGAATTTTTTTGGAAGAAATTGTTTAAAAGCTTTCACATAAGGCTTTAGTTTAGTGAGATCATGAAATATGTTGCTATTTTGGATTTTGGAGAAGCATTCTCAAGTTTCATTAATGTAATTTTTCTTCTGTAGATAGCTTTTCATAGGTATAAATCTGTAGTCTTTCATTTTCCATTTCTGAAATATATCCAACTTGGATACTATTATTTTTCACGATAGATATAAATACTGTATATAATTTTACATTTGGTAAGAAGCTTGAAAAATTGCTTCTTAGTAGTAAAAATCCTGGTTTGTGTTTTATTTTTATTAGATTATTGTTAATACCTCTATGGGTTAGATCTGGTAGCATCTACTTTTCTCTTTTCCCCTAACACCACAACATGCAAGTACTTTGTTAACTACTTTGAGAAATCTGCTGGCAAAGAAATGACCGTGAAAGCAAAGAAGTTTAATATAGTTCTGTGTTTCAGCAAGGTAATTTTATCTATCAAGGTGAAGTTTTCAACAAATGTGCTTGAAAATGTTCTCCAAAAGTTATCAACTAATATACTCACAAACACAATACTGAAAAACTGAGAAACTAATTTTGCTGATAAATTGAGTTTTCTGAAATTACCTACAAGAGTCAGTGCAGCACAAACCAATTGGCCTGAGACACAAAGCTCTGATAAATGTTGATGGAAATGATCGCCCACTTTATTTCAAGTTAATCAGAGAGCATCGCGATTCACTTAGTCAGCACTGGGGACTGACACGCCAATGATGGAATATAGTGCTCTATGCAAATATTCATCTATTACTCAATCATAGTTTGTGGAAGGTGACAGCAAAGATCGATGTGCAACCAGCATGCACCTTCTATGCTTAATGGCAGGCTTCAAACTGAAGGACATGCCCTCTTATTTATAAAAATTCACTTGGAAATTCTCCTCTCTCTCTCTCTCTCTCTCTTGTGCATTCTCCCTTTTTATCCTTCCATTCCACTTTTTATTCTTTTCATTCCTCATGCCAATAAGAAATGTCATAAACAGAATAAAAATATTCATCCTGAATATACATGATTATTTTGAATAAAATGATACTTATTATTTCAGCGTAGGCTCTTTAGGCATACAAGAAAAGGTCTGTAATTACTGACCTTCTGCTGGGTACTAAGCACAAGTTAACACTGCATATGCATTTAAATCTCCAGCAGGTATTACAAAGTAAATAAAGAGATTGACAGCCTACGCATAGAAATCAGATCTCTGAATTCATTCTCTTCTACGGCGCTGTATGCTCTGTGACTTTCAGAAGGGAATTTAGATGATCCCTGTCCCAGATATTTTATCTGTTAAAAATAGGAATATAATACCTGAGTTTTCGTGTTGTTTAAAATTTTAATAAGAAAAGTTTCTAAGGTTATTAGCATAACTCAAAATCAGAAAGAACACACGACACAGGAAGTGTTTCTATTATTGTTCTCCCCTGGAGTTGAGGAAACTTAGTTCTGAGAAGGCAAATACCCTGTAAAATTAGCAAAGAAAATTCTCTAAACTAGAATACAAGCTAGTGGGTTTATTCAGAGTCCACAGCATTTTTCTCCTGTACACTTTTGATTATTTTATTGGAGAGTTGTGAAAAAATAAAACCATTACGTACTTAACTAAAGGTAATACATTCTATTTAACTCCAAGGAAAAAACAACCTCCTGCTCACTTCTTACTGCCTTCCCAAACATCTGCACATTTTAGACTCTATTTGTTATAAATAAAATACAACAAAATACAAGGAATAGTAAATTACCATCCGTAGACTTTGCCCTTAAGGGTTTTCATCATTAAACACCCTTTTGGAGAGATTTATATGTCTGTATTACATAGTTGCTCCCAGCTAAAAATTGGCCTACAACTTCTCAGCTCAATTATTATTTGATTTTCCTTTCTAATACTTTTCCTTGAATGAAAACATCTATTACAGTGAATATGTGGGAAAATCTATATTGTAGTCCTTCCTGCACTTCGTAATTATTATCTGCTTCAGGCACTGCTGCTTCTGTAGGTATTTTTCTCAAATTTATTTCTTTCAGTGACACCTTCAAGGCTTCACATTATCATGGAATAACAATGTAAAGGTATGATAATTTCACTGGAGTCCTACCTTTCTAATAGTGAGTTTTTATTTCTTTTTCTTTTTATCTATGCTAGGCTCACTTTTAATTCCATTTATTCCTAAACATGAGAAGACAAAGTAAGTAATAAGTCTATGCAAAAATAACCCAAAGGAGCAGACTTGATAACATAAGACATATATATATATATATATATATATATATATATATACATACATATATATATATGTATATATATATATATATATATATATTTTTTTTTTTTTACCAAGGAAATTTGTGCTTACAAATAGAAGATTTATTTTAGAGGATCAAAATTTGAAACACTTAACAGTCTTCCAATGTTTATAACTAAACTTTGCTTAACTAGAAGAGCAAGGGAAAGGAGCAAGCATTTTCTTTAATGATTTTAGTAATTGTGTCTCTGTAGCTCCCCATGAACCTGAATTCAAAACCCACATTTGTTTTCAATATTTCCTCATTGTTTTGACTGTCATGTGAGAATACTTAATAAACAAATAAAAAAAAAATACCTGGTACTGCTTGAGAAAAATGTAGTAATTAAAATAGGCCAAATGCACAGCATTAGCAAAAGAATGTGATCAACAACATAAAAAGCAGTAATGCTAGAATTCCTATGGTCAACAAAATGCATGACTCATTCGGGAATGCTTAATTTTGGCAAACTCCATTAAGTTCTCTAGTAGTTTATAAACTAAATTAGGTGTACCCATTTATCTAGGTAACATACAAATATCTACGTAAAGTTTGTTAGTCAATAAAACTTATTTTTGAGCATTAGGATAATATATTCAAGTTATTATTCTGAAAGTATTATGCAATCCATAAAGTTGATGTGTTAATATATGTAAAAGTTAAGCATAGACATCTTTTTAATTATCACTAAACAATGACAAAGTAATGTGGAAAAATAAACATGATATTAAATTTATATATAAATTTCATATATTGGTAATACAATGATAATTTTGTCCTAAGTTTCAAACTGTAGCTAGAATATACTTTTATTCTAGGCTCATCTTCATAAAGATGCAACAATATTATTTTCATACTTAATAACATATGCTTCCATTCATTTGATAAACATTTGTTTAATGAATAGCATGGGCTGCTCATGTTATTGTTCTCTGGAATTTTAGGAGTAAAAAGCCCTACATTCTGGGTAGAGAGTATTTACATTCTACTGCTTATGCATTCTAAGACAATAATCACATAAATGAGGACCAAAAGGACAGACTCCCACAGTAAAGAGTTGGCTTTTATGTCTATCATACTAGAAGAATGTAATTCTCCTTCAAATTTTTCTTTTAAAAATTGAGTAATGAACAATTTTCATCTTGTGTGATTGCCATATTTCAAAAACGTTAATCATCTTTGAGATTCCCATTTAATTTTCTAAACTTTGTTAGAGTCAAATGATGGGTGATTTTAAAAAAATGATGAGTGATTATATCTTAAAATCAGAGAATAACAATTATCCATGCTAACTTTTTATCTCTCTAGATGCTGTGATAACATGAATTTTGCATCTCTTCCTAAGAACTTTTATTAGGGACAAAGCAGGTAAAAAACTAAACAAACAAACAAATAAAAATGTGTTGGTGGGAGCTGAGGAGATGGCTCCGAGTCACAAGTGCCTTCTGGGCAAGTGCAAGGTCGTGAGTTTGAACCCCGGTCCCACAAAAGAAAAAATAAAAATAAAAAATGTTGGTTATTCATACTAAGGAAGGTTTTCTTAGGATACCCAGAAAATGTTTTCACTGCCCCCACAACTAGCTAATATAGTCTCCAGACACAAATTTCTCTCATTTAGCTGACTGAAGTAAAATCTTCTCAGTCTCAAGAACTACCTAAAATGCACTGAATTAATTTTCTGTTTAGGAAATGGTATTTGTAAAATATCACACCATGGGGAAAATATAGAAGGTAATTCATTCTGTTCTGTTTTTGTTCTTTTTACTGTATATAGTAGTGGGTCTCACTATGCAGCTCTGACTCATAGTGATCCTCCTGTTTTCAATGCTGAGATTACAGGCTTGTGCCACCACACCCAGACCTTGTGGCACACTAAGCACGCCCAGGGGTGGGATCAGCACAGCATGTGATGCCAGAGATTGAACTCCAGTCCGTGTGTTTGCATAAGCAGGCACTTAGTCTGCTGAGCTATCTCACTGGCCCTTTTCAGGCAAGCATTGAATATAACATTCAGGCATGTATCGCTCCAAAGCTTTCTTAGATTTTGTTTTTCTCAGTACCGGGGATTGAAATTTGGACCTTGTGATTACCAGGCTTGACACTTATGCCACTGAACTTTCTATCCAGCTAATCTCAAACTTTTCTGAATCCACAATTGATAGCTTCCATTTCGTGACCTTTCTTGACCAGGCTATTAAAAAAAGAGAAGATGGCTTGCTCTGGTAATTTAATTATCCATGCATTAATTCTGATATTTACTATTTATCGTATGTAATACTTAGTGTTCAAAACTGCTGATATTTTTTTCTTTGGGCTTTTTATTAAAGTTTCTTCTCTTTTAAACTGTTTTATCTAGGTGAGAAATGAGTTTATTTGAGGACTGCAAAGAAAGGAAGCAAAAACTCAAGCAGATACTAAAAAGTGACACTTGAAAGAAATTTTAAGGTAAAATATTTAGTTCATGTTTTGATCAATCTACCATCAAAACCAAAGAAAAAAATTCACCTCGCAGTCAAATATAAATTTTAATTTTTATGTTTTCATTAAATTGCTTTTCTATACTATTTTAATGAGTCTGCATCAAGATAAACATTGAGAGTTTATCTTATCACTCCACTGTCCATATATATATTCAGTTGATGACCCAGACTATCTGGAAAGGTTACAAATACTAGTAGTTATGTGGGAGTCATTCGAAAGTCATTGCCAGTAGTATTTCTGTATATCATTTTTCCTTGATTTCTACTGCTCACTTCTTGGAGAAATCATAAATACTGATGTTCCCATTAGCTCTCTGCCTATTTTTGCTCCATCTTAAGTTCCAGTTTCTTTTCTTACTAGGAGATTTTTGGACTAAATTTCTGAATTATTGTATAAACTTGTTCCAAGCAAGTCTAATTGTGTTGCTAAGACATGCTTCAATGATTTGTAATAGGCAGGTTGATTCTCACAGTAAACAGACCTAATGATCTTTTTTTTTTTTTTTTTTTTTTTTTTTGTATTTTAGGCAAAGCTCTACAGAGTGTTAAGGGTCTCACTACTAATTTGCATTTATAATGACCCACCTGTTTACAGCCTCCCAAGAACTGGGATTACGGGCTTGCACCACCACAGCCTGTCTCAACTGTTGTCTCAGCATGCCCTGTGGTCAGACCAGCACGGCAGGCCTGGGGATTGAACTTCTGGTCCCTGCACCTGCTTGCAAGTGCTTTACTACACTGAGCTATCTGATTGTCCTTGATCATGGTATTTTTGAAACTTCAGTTGTGTTAATACTTTACTTAGTGTCAGGATCTAAAACAACTAGCTAAAACCTAATCAAAATCTGTTTACACTTAATTTTGCAATCTCCCCCAAAGGATCCTGTATGAAGGCTTGCTTTCTAATGTTCAGAGTTGGACCCTACAGAGTGACTCAGTCAAGGGTCCATGAGGTTTTCAGTGCGTGAATCTGTTGATAAGTGTGAGCTAAACAGGCTGGGGTGTGGGGGGTGTGGCCTGGTAGATGGAGGACAGCCACTGCAAGAGAGCCTTTGATGTGTGTCCTGTCCCAGATTGTGTTAGTTACTTTTTAGTCATTGCTGGGACAAATACCTGACACTCAAAATGAAGGAAAGAAAGGTTTATTAGCCCACAGTTCCTGGAGATTTCAGTCCATGTTCGCCTGGCCCAAGGCTGAGTGGAATAGGGCAGAGAGCATCCAGTACATAGCGGTGAAACAACAACAAAATGGTGGCAGAAGTAGCCAACCAAACAAGTCAGCAGAAAGCAACAACTCTACTCTGTCTCTCTGTCTCTCTTTATATTCCTATCAGGCTCTCTGCCTTAGGATATCCGCCCTAGCCCACACCCATAGTCCCAGCCCTACTTAGACTGATAATCCCATCAGTATTATAACACATAATCCCAGGGATCATGGGTCAAGTTTCCATCTACAGAAGTCCCCGCCCAATGACTACATGAGGTTTTGGGGAGACAATTAGGCATAAACCATAACACAGATAATTTCTCTGTCCTGTGCTCTTTCCCTCCACTCTTTCCCTACTTTTAGCCACCATGAAGTGGGAGACTTTCCCTTGTCTTACTGTTTGGCCATGAAGTTTCTACCTTGAACTTAGCCCACCATGGATAGAAACTTTTGAAACTGGGCAAGATAAATCTTCCTTTAAATTGTGCTTAACAACTATTTGACCTCAACAACAGAAAGACGATGAGCATGAATATTTACCCAATTTTTTTGCTTCTTCTTAATATATAAATTGATATAGAATTTGTAGGTTATTGTACAACAATCTAAGTGGATGCTATATTACATTAGGATGCTCATTAAAGAAGCACAGAAGTTTCCTGTCAGTCTTAATTTAAATATTACATATTCAACCTATGACCCTCTCAGCAATCCTTGTTGATTCTTAGTTATATTTTGTGAGGAAAATGAGTAACCAGTATCCAAGAACTGAAGAGTCTTGCTTTGCTACAAATGACTCACTAAGGTTTCGAATTCTTCTTAGCTGGAATTAACAAATGTTTATGAGTCATGGATCCTTTGTCAAATGAGCTCAATTGTATAACAGCAAGAATTTATTGAGCGTATGTTCCTATACACAATAGATCTCTGTGGGAATATACTAACTTAAACATGACCAAGTAAATGGAAAAATCACAGAATAAATACTCCATATTGTTATTTTCCAACTGCTGCCAGGATATATGAATGAGCTTCATCAACTTATTGGCTACTATTTCAAATTTATTAATTGTTTGGAAATGGTGCAGATGAGGAAAGTGAGTTAAGTAATATCCTCAAAGAAGTAAGAGGCAAATTCAAAGTTAGAAAACAAATTATACTAATTCCTGTGATCTCACATTTTATATTTAATAAATATAAAATAATAACTCCTGTCCCAGATACCTTTCTCTTGTTGCTGAAGGAAAGTACCTAACACCCCAAATTAAGGAAAGAATAGTTTACTTAGCTCACAGTTAGTGGTGGTTTCAGTCCATACTCCACTAGGCCCAAGGCAGCAGTTGGTGGAAGGCAGCAGTTCATGGCAGGGGAAAGCAGCTAAACATGGACAGCACTAGAAAGGAGTAACAGAACAAAATGACCATAGGGAGAAAGCATGTATCCCTTATGTTGCCTGCAGGCTATCTGCCTCAGGCTGGGTGTAGTACTCACACCCATCATTCCAGTACTGGATCATGAATTAATCACAAATTATAGAAGTCTTTCCCATAACTGCATGAGGTTTTGCGAGGATAACTAGACACAGAACATAACCTTCCACTCTTAGTCCCCCAAAGACTCAGATATATCCCTTTATTCAAGAGATGTCCATCTCTAAGAGTAGCCAAAGTCCTAACAGTGTCAGTATTGCTGAAAAGTCCCAAGTCTCCACTGAGTTTGATGGCAAACTCTTAGCTTTGAGCCTCTGTACAAATGAAAAGTTAAGTACTTTCAATATTCAATGGTACATGATAAACTGTACCATTCCAAAAGTTATAGACAAGGTGATGCAAAGCATTGGGTCCAAAGCAATTCCAAAATCCAGAAGGGCAAACATTAAGTCCTGTAGTTTCATGTGGAACATCCAAAGCAATGTGTAGTGAGTTGTGAGCTCCAAAGGCTTTGCATGGTTCTTCCTCTATGACCCATTCAGTGGTAGTTCAGTGGCTTTTATCTTTGGCCAGCTTTGCTCCCTCTTTGCAGTTTTCTTTAGATGATCTACATTCCAGGCTTTTCCAAACTTTTGGATCTTCTACTGTACATTAAGCCTCACACTCTGCTCCGTGAGGGACACACTTCCTGGCCTCCCAGGTGTTCTGAAATCAAGATGGAAGCTTTTTAAGCCTTAGAACTCCTGCATTCTACAAACACCTAAAACCAGCACCACATAAATGATACCAAGATCTGATGCAAGCTGGAACAGTGGCCAGGATTTTCCTCTCTCTTGGTTGTAGGTGTGGAGTGCCTGAATCTCTGAGCACTCTGAATCTGACTGTGAGGAACAAATTCCCTATGCTGGCATCATTCTGAACATGGTGCTCTGCAAATTTCTCTCCAAAACAAAGTCCCTTAGCGTTGCAATTCTGAGGCTGAAAAGGATAGAGATATGCCTCCTGTGATGCTCTCAGGTTATCTTTTCCCTTCTGTTGTTCCTTCTTGACAGTGGAGATACACGCATCTTTATCTTTGCCTTCCACAGCTTTATTGGTGCTTCTTCTCTAGACAAACTCATGCCGTTTTAAATCACCATTTTGGGATCCTTGCTCTTGATTCTCAACATAAATCTGATTAAAAGACTTCAATACTTTCAACATTCAACTGCCTTGAAATTTGCTTTGTGGGATTAATCAGTCTGCTACACTTAGTCTCAGACAAACCAATCTGGTCACAAGCAAAATGCCCACAAGCTTTCTGCGAAAGCATAACTCACATCATCTGGTGTACAACAATTAATGCAGTGCTTCTGCTCTGCAGAATCTTCTGCAGCCTACCCTTTACATACAGAATTTCTTTCCACATCTTGGTGTTCTGAGTTCTGACCAGCATCTCTCATACAGAATAGCCAAAGCTGTTCAAGAGTTTCTGTCATAGGCAATATCTCTTAACCCTTCCTATCTTTTCCCATAAGCTATTCCCAAAGGCTTGCAGTCCATCCTGTTCAGGTTTAGTTACAGCATGGTAGCAAATGTGGTACCCACTCTTGGAACTAAATTCTGTCTCACTTACTTTTCGCTCATTTCTGGGACAAAATACCGGACATGCAAATTTAAAGAAGGAAATGTTTATTTAGCTTACAGTTAGTGGTGTTTTCAGCCTATTGTTATCTGGCTCCAAGGCAGACTGGTGCAAGAAAGACAGCAGTAGTTCATGGTGTTGGAAAACAGTGAAATAACAAGAGCCCAGGTGAGGAGTAGCAGTAACAAAATGGTGATAGAGAGTAAGTCTGTCTCCCTTATGTTGCCTTCAGGCTATCTGCCTCAGGCTTGGTGTAGTGCCCACATCCCTAATCCTAGCAGCACATATATATATATAATCCCAGTGACATTTACACCCATAATCCCAGCATAGGATAATGAATTAATCACAAACTCTAAAAGTCTGTCCAATAATTGTATGCAGCTTTGGGGGACCAACTTGACACAAACCAAAACACCTATTGAATAGGCAAAAAGAAGAATTAATATTTAATATCTATTTACATGTATCTCTTAGAAAATACAACGAAGTCTATTAAAACTATAATATTTGTAACTGAACAAATGTTCATTTAGAAGAATCTTCTGTCATATCATCTATTCTAGCAGTACATGGAAAGCTTTTATTTTTCTTAATGTTCCCAGTGTTTCTCATGGAATATTAACAAATTAATTTTTTTTAATTAGAATTAATTTTTTAAGACGGGAGTGGTGGCGCACGCCTGTAATCCCAGCACTCGGGAGGCTGAGGCAGGAGGATTGGTGTGAGTTCGGGACCAGCCTGAGCTACAAAAGCGAGCTCAAGGCCAGCCTCAACTGCATAGCGAGACCCTGTCTCAAAAAGACAAAAAAAAAAAAAAAAAGAATTTTTAAAATTTAATCTATTCTTTGCTTAAGGAAAATTTTATGTAGCTATAGGATGAGCAAGATAATCTGTACAAGCATACATTTTTAAGTCTAAGATGACTTGGTGTGTAATTTACAAATGAAGTACACAGATGTTCTGTTTGTTCCTATCTCTGATATGAGAGTTTGGAAAGCATTGCATTTTCTTTTAAAAGAAAATGCGTGTGTTTTTTCTTAGACCTTTAATTCTAAATTTTAAAAATGAGTTTGTTAATATTCCATGAGATACCCTAGGAACATTAAGAAAAATAAAAGCTTTCTGTGTATTGTTAGAATAGTTGCTATGACAAGGGATTCTTCTAAATGAGTGATTAATCAATTAAAAATATTATAGTTGCATTTTAAAATGTGGGCTTTATTCTATTTTGTAAGAAGTACATGTAATTGAAACTAACATTCTATATCATATAAACTTAAAATAAATTTAGTTAAAAATCATAATGAAAACAGAAGGATAATCCATGTGATTCACATATTTCTAATATTCTTCCTATTTTTTACATAGTTTCAATGAGAAAAAACTATCCATACCAAGGACATAAAAGCAAGGCTAGTTTGTCATAACTATTGCCAATTAATGTGCAAAAAGAAAAAGGAAACTCCCTATAGGTAGAGATTTCTTCCTCAGTGCTGGTGGCTGAACTGCACACAAAATAAGGTACACATTAAAGTGTCAGCAGGAGAGCTAGGAACAAAGTCTTCATTGGAATGTTGGCCTAAGTACACAGTAGAACCAAAGTTTAAAAGTTTCAAAGAGTTTAAAAGCACATGTAAAATACTGTGGGTTTTTAGAAAATGTGTATGTGCACGTGAGCACTCTCTGTGTGTGTAACCTGATGTATGTGGTTTCAATAAATGTCTCATATCAGTAGAATTATTGAGTAAGTGCTTGACATAAACATTTTCTTTGGCACCTGCCAAATTGAGCTAAGAACAATAATGTAGTTGAAAGATTCTTTGAAAGGTTTTTCAGCAATTACTTACATTCTGTTTCTTCTTGAATATTGGCAAGTCACCCAAGTATGGCAGAAACTGTTGCATGATTCAGTTTTCAACTTGAAGTGTTAACTAAAGGTACTCCAAACTTTATTTTCTCTGGTCAGCCATCCAGAACCACCAGTTTTGAAACAGCCAAACTTTCAATTCTGAATGAAAGCCAGACTATAAAGGATGTTTTAATATATTTTTAGAAACTCTAGCACTAGTTGTTTTAGATAAAATTTTTCAATTTATGTGATACATAGATTATGCAGGTCAGATAGCTACAACCATTTAATTAATTTTATTTCTGAAAGGATTAAATAATGTAACATACTAAAGCATTTTTTCTATGTATAATCAAAGAAACAATAATAACTCTACAAAAAAAAGAACCTACATAACTAGCAGAATCATCACCACTAAGTGTAATGGCCATAATTTGTATTATATTACATGAGCAAATATTTTATGCATAAATTATGGCAATTTTATATAGTTTTAAGCACAAATTTGATTTAAAGTGACATAATTGAGAGCAACCCTATACCTATGCTAGAAAAGTGAAAAATAAACTATTATCTACATCAACGGTATGAATGCAAGTTTATTGAAGAGAAAATCAGTAAAAGATTCACACATACAAATGAAAGTTGAGTCTTAACAACAATAAATAACTTCATATACTTTCTCGTATTTTTTAATCTATGGCAACTACAAACGATTGTTTTGTATAGGCTGGGGAATAAGATGAGTTACTGCAACATATACTACGTGTTAAGAGCTGAACTGAACTCCAGAGAGCTGAGCTGCCTTGCATCAGGGACGCTGAGCAGAGCGTCAGACTCAAATGGATACGAGAGTCAAGCATTTAATCACCGCATACTACAGGCAAAAGCCTAAAGAGGGAGAATGCATCCTCTGCAGGTTATTCCATTTTCCCTCATCAGTAGGAAGGAGATGGTCAAGGGGGTCCATGCACTCCAGGTTCAGTAATGAAGGAGCTCAGCAACATTCCTCCTAAGGACCTGAGCGAGAGCTAAGAGGGAAGTGCATTAAGTATTGCATTAGAGTGGGGAAAACTCCTTCAGCACCCCCTCCTCATTCATCCACAGTAAGCTTTGGAGGGGAACACGGAGAAGACCTTGTCAAAGCCTGAAACAAGGAGGTCCTGAATGGAGTCAGTTTGCCTAGAAACACAGATAACATACAGAAGCACAGGGGTTGAGGGCCTAAATCTTTGGTTCCAACTTTTTCAGAGACAGAGCCTCTATCTGCTATGGAGGCAGCTGTCCTGCCACTGGGAGAAGCTTTCCTGACACCCAAGGGGCCGTGAAAAACCGAACCAACTGAAAGCCTACATAGATTTCTGACCTGCAGCTCAACTGCTCACTCTCTGTAAGAATCTGAATGATAATTTTTAAATAAAACTATATTTTTATTCTTTATATTTATTTCACTTGTTTCAGTAAATTTTGCCAAAATAAATTGGTAAAGAAAATATGATCTTGCTGATAAAGAATAAAGCTAAGAATATGGATTGGTGTATACCTAGTAATATTTAGTAAAGATTTGTCACCTGAGGCTAATATGATAAAAGATGCAAAATTACCAACAAATATGTGCTGATAAGACCAAATATTGTTACTGCCTTTTTATTTATTTATTTATTTATTTATTTATTTATTT
>PVJA010004818.1:65016-83260 GCA_004027025.1 Myocastor coypus | reverse complement strand
AAGAAAGAAAGAAAGAAAGAAAGAAAGAAAGAAAGAAAGAAAGAAAGAAAGAAAGAAAGAGGAAGAAGAAAAGGAGGAGGAGGAGGGAGAATTTGATGATGATGAGTGCAGGCCAAAGTTGTACAAGGTTCTCTTAATGATGGTGCTGTGGTGGAGGGCAGGGCACGGTATCTCTGGGGATGCTGAGTGTCCCCAGCAGTCTCCAGGGCAAGAATGGGTGGCTGGGTTCAGCAGAAGTACCAGATTTGAGTTTTCTGTGGGTAATTTTATAATTCCTGTTTCCATCTCTTTCCTTGGATTTGAAGGAATAGAGTAAGATGCTAATATTATTTTGTCTGCTAAGTAATATTTATACCCTTGTTGGGCTGAGCCTTAGCCTATCAAAAGTTAATGGACAAACAATAGAAA
The DNA here is from genome assembly GCA_004027025.1 of Myocastor coypus. Lineage (NCBI taxonomy): Eukaryota > Metazoa > Chordata > Mammalia > Rodentia > Myocastoridae > Myocastor > Myocastor coypus. The sequence continues at coordinate 82,852 of PVJA010004818.1, read as the reverse complement.
AATTTTGTTATGGTCAATTTTAATTATAAATGATATACATTCACCTACTAGCATTAATTGACAAAAAGCATAGGAGTTACATTAAAAGTGCTTTCTCTTTGTTTAGACGACTTATCAATGTTGATGACTACTATTAATCGATATTATTATTATTATTATCATTATTATTATTATTGTTTGGGTATAGGGTGTCACCACACAGCTCAGACTCCTAGTGAGCCTCTTGTTTTCATTCTCGCCAATGCCAGGAATACAAACCTGCGCTTCCACGCCCATTCTTGGAGGATGGCTCAGCACGCCCAGGCCTGGGACCCATGGTTGATGACATCTTAAAATGCATGCTAATCTCAAATAAATCAAATAAACTGTTAATCATTGCTTGGACAAAGTGAATAGTTTTTATTAGTTTACCCAATTTATGTAACAGTCAGAAAACAAAACAAAAAAAAAAGAGCCCAAGGTGCATCTTTTTCCCTATTTTGTTGACACTCGAAAGCATTAAAAACGTTGGAGACGTATTTTTACATTTCCTCATAACAAAATGAAATAACTCATTTAAAATATGTAAGTGTATTAAAATTAATTTAAAATTTAATGCCAAAATTACTTTCCTGAGGTCAGGTCATACCACACATGACCACCAGATGGTGGTAGGAGATTGACTAACACTCAACAATATGCACTCTGGAGCTTTGGCAAAAAGTTTTAGTCTCAGTTCAAATTTTAAAACTGGCATCAATTCTTCTCATATATGAGAGTGAAGCTATTGCGAACGGAATGTTATCTTAGTGACAAATAGTAAAAAAAAGGAAGAAATAATTCTCAGGTGTTTACTTAAATGTAATCAAATATTTAACAAATAGGTTAAAAAGGCAAACGTTTATTAGTTATGAGCAATATTTTAGAAAAATATGCCTTTAATAGTTTTGTAGTAAGTATAGTTTTTCAGAGAAATGGTGAAAGAATCGATGTTGAGAAAGAATACGGGCATGATACACATGAAATTATTTTAATAGTCTATCAATGAATGGTTTGTCATCACATAAATATTTGAGTCTTGTTTTCAATATTATTGGCTTATTGTATTTTCACTTTGGATACAAGAATGTACCTTTTGTGTCATTCAGAAAAGAAACTAGAGGAAAAATGGATCAGCTTCAACCTTTAGAGCAGGTCACTGTCTGAACTATAAATGATTTTCCTGTTTTCTAGCTCTCCCACACTTTCAAAGTTCTTCCTAATTCTACATTGTTATTATAATTACTTTTCATTTATCTTGTTTTATTTTGAAGAGTAAAATCAAACAGCAGATACAAAGACAGCAGCAGGGTAACACACAACAACGCATAAGTTGCAGATTTTCAAAACAAAAAGAATAGCAAATTATCAATGGCTATTATATTACCTATTTTTAGTGACAATCTTTTGTTCAGATTAATAGATAATATTTTATTCATCCATGCTAATTCTTTTATTTTTCGTAAGAATATATTCATCTATTTACTTAAGGAGAAAACACATGCAAACTTTCTAAACAGCACATTAGGAGAGTAATAATGGTTAATATGCTACATATTATTATCTTCAAATAGTTGCTCTTATTAAAACACATAAGCATGAAAAATTGATCAACTAATATAAACACAAACATTTATTTTCAATGAAATAATGGAAATTAATATAACTATCCTAACTATTATATATTTTTTCCCTTTCTTCCTATTTGTATTTTTAAATTTTAAAGTGAAAAGGTACACATAACAGCATGACTGAGCTCCAAAACAGGTTAGTAGGACAGTTACAGCATTTTACATATTGCACATTATTGTCTTTGTAGTTATTTCGTGTACATGATATCTTGTCCAAATAATATTAGCCTAAAACTTTCAGAGTTTAGCCATTTAATGTATTAGTTGTTGCCATGTCATAGACAAAGTTTAGATGATTGAGGTAAAACCTCCTATTCCAATTTTCTGTGAAGTTTCTATAATGAATGCATCTACATCTACATCAACATCTAGTGATTTGATCTTTTGTTCTGTTAATATAGTATATTACATTTATTGGTTAGCATATATTGAACCATCTCTGCATCCCTGGGATGAATCATACTTGGTCACAATATATAATCTTTAAGATTTGCTACATTCTGTTTGCCAGAATCTAATCAAGGACTTTGAGATCAGTGTTTATTAGAGAGATTGGCTTGTAGCTTCTATTCCTTGTTTGAGCTCTTCTCTGTTTTTGAAATCAGTATATTTACTTCCATGAATGATTTTCAAAGTACTTCCTCCCTTTCCATTTATTTAAAGAGTTTCATTATTAGTGGCATCATTTCTTTTCTAAATTTTTGTAGAATGCAACGTTAAATTCATCAGAGTCTTCAGTTTGGTCTGATAGTAAATTTTTAATTACATTTTCAGTTTCATTGGCTGATATCTATTTATTTAGAGTTATTACATCTTTTCAATTTTGTTTAGGAAATTCAATTTTGTCTAGGAATTTTTCCATTTCTTATGTGTTTTCCATATTAGAATATATACTCTTAGTAGTTATTAAATGATCTCCTGTACTACTTTAGGATTTGTTGTTGATTTCTCTCTCTTTATTCTTAATTGCTTAACTTTCTTTTTCTTGCTTGCTTTTTGAAAAGGTTAGCTGATGGTTTATCAGTTCTATTTATTCTTTAAAAAAATAAAAATAAAAAGCCGGGTGTGGTGTCGCACGCCTGTAATCCCAGCACTCGGGAGGCTGAGGCAGGAGGATCGCTGTGAGTTCGAGACCAGCCTGGGCTACAAAAGTTAGCTCAAGGCCAGCCTGAACTGCACAGTGAGACCCTGTCTCAAAAAGACAAAAAAAAAAAGAACTTTTTTTTGTGTGTGTGGCTGGCTGAACCCACCCTGGGGGCAGGGCTAGCAAGGCATGTGGTAACGGGGATTAAACCTTGGTCACTGAGCATTTGCCTAAAGTTCTCTAAGCAAGAGCTCTAGACTGCTGACCTGTCATGCCAACCCCCCAACAACAACATTTTAGGGCCAGCCAGATAGCTCAGCAAAACAAAAACACCTGCTTAGGCAAGGGCAGGGTCCTGAGTGAAATTATCTGTCTTGCCATGCCGGCCCTGCCCTAGGACATGCTGAGGAGGCAACACACTGGGTAATCCCAGTGCTTGGGAATCTGAAAACAGGAGGATCCCTACATGTCCAGTCTAGGTAGTGAGACCCTTTAGACCTTGTACTGAATATATAAACTGGAAAAACAACAACAACAACAACTTTTCAATTCATTGTGGGTTTTTTTTTTTTTTTATATTTTCTTAATCTCTAATGCCTTCATTTCAGTGCTTAGCTTTATAATTTTGTTTATGTGCCTAGCTAATGAAGAACAGTTTGGGGAGGCAAAGCAGATAATTGGGTAACAGGATAGCACCAAATTCTAGAGTAGCTATAGAATCTAGTGGGCTGGCCTTTGGACACAGTAGGATTGGTATTTGTAGGTCATTAGATGTCCTCGTCACAATGGAATCTGAAGTTGCTGATTAACACGACTCAGTACTCTCATGTCTTTTTAGTTCTTTGAAATTCTTAATTCTGTAATTTACTATTAGATCAAAAAGGAAATAATTTTTTCCCAAGATCAGAGCAAGACAGTAATAGACTCCATCTACCACACCAGACCGACCTACAAATTTAGAGGCAAGCTACTTTCCCCCAGGGGATAGGGGAAGACAGCATTCATTGGAAACCATTTTTTAAATATTTGGTGGCTTCAGTCAGTGGTATAGCAAAGCCCGTAGGAGACAAATAACAGCTAAGTCACATCTGAACCGTTTGACTTTCATTTATTTTTTTCTAAGAGCAAATGAAGACAGAGGACTTACATAGTTTTTCTTCTTTTCTTTCTTTCTTTCTATTTTTTCTTTCATTCCTTTTTTTTTTTTTTTTTTTTTTTTTTTTTTTTTTTTTTTTTTTTTTTTTTTTTTTTTTTTTTTTTTTTTTTTTTTTTTTTTTTTTTTTTTGAGACAGGGTCTGCTCATGCAGTTCAGGCTGGCCTTGAGCTCACTTTTGTAGCACAGACTGGTCTGGAACTCACATTGATCCTCCTGCCTCAGCCTCCCAAGTGTTGGGACTACAGGCATGTGCCACCATACCTGGTTCTAGTTTTTACTTCTGTGAATTTTTAAGAGTTTACTATTCATTGATGTAAGAAATATATATATATATATATATATATATATATATATATATACATATATATATATATAAACATATATATATATATATATATATGGTATTCCTGATAATTTTATATCTGGTCTAATAAGGTGTCTATTTTTACTTTAGCTCAAATTAGCATGTGGAAATATAATATATACTGTTTACTATTGTTTAAAAAAATCTTTAAGACATGAGCATGTAATATCGCATTTCAAATATTATGTCTCATTAGCAACCTCACACAGGGTTTATCAGAAACATCACATGTGTAATGGTCTATTAAGATGAGCTGGGACTAGATAAAATGCAATTCTTATTTCAGAATGTAAAACAAATCTACTGAAATGTATTGGTTTTGGCAATATTCACCCATTTTACTAGACTTAATTAATTCTTCCATTTCTAAAGTACAACGTTTCTCACTTATTTTAATAAGGTCTAATTATAGTTCTCTGTAACATATCAACCTAGTTCTGCCTGACAACAATCAGCTTAAACATAAATAGTAGTTCTCCTAGTTAAATTGCCCCTGTGTAAGAGGGGTGTGGTGGCGCATGCCTGTAATCCCAGCACTCAGGAGGCTGAGACAGGAGGATTGGTGCGAGTTCGAGACCAGCCTGAGCTACAAAAGTGAGCTCAAGGCCAGCCTCAACTGCATAGCGAGACCCTGTCTCAAAAAGACAAAAATAAATAAATAAATAAATAAATTGCCCCTGTATGTTCAGCTCCTTGAAGTTCTTATTACCAGTTTTGTGATCCTGACAGTGATCCTACATGACAATTATTTGTTATCACAACTGGGTTGTTACACCACTGCTCCCCTGAGCAGTGAGTTCCAGGTTTCTTGAAGACAGAATATTGAAAGTGGATCAAGAAATCACAAGTGACTGGAACAAAAGGAGAAAGTCACTCATTTGTATTAGTGACAACCAGGTCTGTGTCCTGAGTCAGAATTCAGCTCTCAGATCCTATAGGAGCAAGAAGCCATGTCTTATACTTAAAACTTGGCCAGCAGAACCCCAGGCTTTAAATTTTGCCAATCCCAAGAAGAATTTTGTACTTAAATGATTATTTCTGAAGATGCAATTTGACAAATTCTTCCTAGTTATTGAAACACTCCGGTATTGCAAGGATATTTCTGGACATGTCTAGGGCTTCTTGGATTCTTAGACTGACTGGTTCCTTTGCTTTTATTTCAGGTCAGTGACTCTGAAGAATTGCAATTTGCTTCATATAGCCATGAGTAAAAGGGAAAACTTTAGAAACTATACCAGGAAAATGAGCTCCTTTGTTTAAAAAATGAACTTTTCTCATGTAATAAGATATTTCAGCTAATTTAGAATCACAAATAGGATTCCTTATCTTTTAGTTTAGCACTTGAAATTTTCAAAAGCTCCTTTTGTTATGCTTCCTGAACTCCAGTTATCAGAAGCATTAAGTAATTCCTGGGATGACAAATTCAATCACTTATAAGGACTATTCTTTTTTCTCTGAGACATAAAGACATTTTGCAACTGCTGCTAATCTTCCAAAATCCACTGAAAAAATTATATATTCTTCAAAAGTTACTGTTACTTCACTTGCAAAAATTAGTTGTTTAATTCTTTGATGGGTTCAAACTACTTTACAATTCCAATTACATAACTTTTTCCAATATAATCATTAGTTTAGTTGTTGAATTCATTATTACTCTGAATTACCTAGCACTAAACATAACATAGGAAACATAAATTTAATAAAATTAGGTTGCATTAAAACATACAAATATACAACTATTTATTTACATTTTGGGAAGGGTATACCGGGTGTTCAGGGTCTCACTACTAAATTAGATTCATAGTCATCCTTCTATTTAAAGCCTCCCAAGAGCTGGTATTACAGGCGTGTGCTGCCACTCTCAGTCTAACAATTTAAATATTAAAACACATTTGGACAGAAAAGCTGTCAAAGATAGACAGACAGACAGACAGACAGACAGACAGACAGACAGACAGATAGATAGATAGATAGATAGATAGATAGAGATAGACATAGATATATATTACAAGCAAAAATGTTCAGGTTTCTGTCCATATTGGAGTTATAGTATTTGGGTTCTGATTGACTATAAGTATTGCCACATTCTCGCTGTTTCCTGTAAGCCGAGTTTCTCAATTCAGTACTATTTCTTTATTGTTGAAATGAAGATAATATTAGTTTATAGCTTGTAGTATCACTATCTGGGTAAAGACACACACAATGCCATCGAACAATGACACATGCTCACCCCTTTCTCTTCCTCTGAGTCCTCATGCAGCCTTCCTCTGTCACCAGGCAAGACCCTCTAAGGTTCATCCTCACTCATTTCTGTGCCCTTGGTGTGCCACAGATCTTAGATAACACAAATCAAAGCAGAAATGTCTGTAACTTCAGGAATTATAGCAAAAGAATAAAAAATCCAGCCATTTTCTGGAATCCACTGTATCAGGAAAGGTGAAAGAAAAGGAAAGTTGTGGATCAAGTGAAGAGAAGAACGTTAGAAATCAGTAAAGAAATTTTGCATGTGACAGGGAAAGTTAACAAGACCGTACGGTACTTTTAACCTGTCTAGCTGCACGAAGGTAGTACCTTAGATTCAGTTGCAATTTTGTTAGTGTCTCCTAGTACATTGAATGCTCTAGGGACAAGGGAAGCTAAATGGCATCTTGATATTCATAATTAGTGAGTGACAAAAAAAAAAAAAAAAAAAAAAAAAAAAAAAAAAAAAAAAAAAAAAAAAAAAAAAAAAAAAAAAAAAAAAAAAAAAAAAAAAAAAAAAAAAAAAAAAAAAACGGAAATCTTGGATTCAGTCTCCCTTGGACTCAGTGTGTTAGTTACAGTGCATAATTGTGTACAGAACATATACCTCCCAGAAAAATAACAGCTTATTGTTCCATACAGTTTGTAGATAAGACAGCAGAATCATAAAAGTAGGGGAGGGGGGAAAGTTGCCTATCTTTGTTAATTTATTTCTTTTACTCTTACTTTTTGATGACACAGGCCAGCAGACATTATCAACAGCTGGAGAAAGACAATCAGCCTTACCCGTACCTTCTCCCTTAGCTGGTCCTCATGGCATGGTGTCCTCAGGAATGGGCCAGGGTAGTTCTTGCTACTACTTGTGCTATCTTCTGAGTAGAATTGCACTTGGGGTTTTGGCCTCTTGACTCTGCATTTCATTGAAGTGAGCACCATAACAAAGTCTCCCATCTAAAAGATATATGATTGTTTTAAGACCCAGAGTGATATACATTAGATGACAGCTGTCTCTGCGGTGCAGTAAAACACAAACCATTTTGCTGAGCACATTAGCTGACCTTTGATCTCCATTTACAAAGGGAAAGCTACTCAATCAGAGGATGGACTTCTAAGAAGCCACAGAAATGGGCCCAGTGGAGCTTGTAATATTTCATCAGAGATTTTTCTTCCTCTTACATATGTACCATTTTCAAGGAATAATAATATTTTGGGGCTTTATTTTTATGGGGAATCATATCAAAAATCACTTTCCTGACTTTATGTTCCTTTAAAGAGTTTGTTTTTCCTCTCGAAGATGATGACATTACATTATCATACCTTCAAAATAGAAGGTGTTTAATGCCTCAATGGAGAGATTTTTAAAAAAATGAAAGTTCAAAGGGGAGATAGTCTTCATTTGTTGGGATAAAATATTAAAACCTTTATTTTCAAGCACTGAAATTGAAATACAATCACAGGGTTCCAGACATTGAGGCTAATTTATTTTACAGAAAGAAGTACTAAAGCAACGTATCTTGAGATAGTTTACCTCTATTGATAATTTTTAAATCATTAGACAGGAATATTTTCAATGTCTGCTTGACATGTTTGTAAGAATGTTACATCTTTGATAAATACAATAAAGACTCAGTGTAAAATTCTGTGTCACAGCTTTAGAAAAATAGGCATTATCAGTGTGTTAAAAGTATGTTAACATTAAATTGAATACACCATGGAAGCCATAAAATCCTTTGTAAGGTCATTTGGATTCATTCTTGGCCCTGACTGAATGATCCTAAATTCAGTCAAGTTGCAATAACCTTTAAAAAAACTGATGGAGTGAGGTGTTGAGGCACACAGCTGCAGTCCCAGTGCCCTGGGAGGCGGAGGCAGCAGAACCACAAGGCAAAACCCAACTGAGCAATTTAGTGAGAACTGATTTCCAAATAAAAACAACATGACAAAGACCGAAGAAGTAGCTGGATGGAAATGGGTTGACTTCAATTCAGTGTATTGTAAGAAAGTAGGTGAACTGTATGCTCCCACAATATAGTATCTCCAAATTCTTTACCATGTTTTGTTCTCGGTCCATTTCTTTATTTAAAATATTATACTATATGTATTTATACTTCTTATTAATACTCAGGTGAGTATGTGGTTTATAGCACCATACCACCAAGAAAACTATTAATTTTAAGATCATTCTGGCTGCCTTCTTTGTAAATGCTTCCAAGAAAAACTATTGCACCATTTGGATTTTTTATCAGTTTTCTATTATTTCAATCTGAACATATTTAACAGATGGAAGATAGAAAAAAACAAATCAGATTCTAAGAAGCTTTCTTCATTTTTCTCATTGATTATGTTATACCTATTTTAGTAAGTGAGTTAAAACAAAAGGCTTCTTGTGACACTCCTTAATGTAGTAGTACTATGTAAATGTGTTTCAGTCTTGCGTTTACTCTCCCATTTACTGTTCCAGTAATTTATTCAGGACCCATATGTTAAGTGCCTACTCTATAAAGAATTATTCTAAGCTCAGATAATGACCTATACATCTATTAATAGATGAATGAATAAAGAATGGAATATTGTTTATGCTAATAGAGTACTAAGGACATGGATGCATCTGGAGACTATATACTAAATGAAATAAGTTAGATATCAAAGTTTAGAAATCACTTATTTGCTCTTAACAACAGATGCAAAATATAAATAAATGAAAAGGCAAAATAAAAAATAGAGATAAAAAAGTTGGACTGTTTGGAAATGGAAGGGGAATCTGGATATGGTAAGGATGGGAAGGAGAAGGAAAGGCAAATAAAATATATTGGGATAGATGGAAAGGGAGCGAGGGAGGGAAGAAGGAGAGAGAGAGAGAAAGTGGAAGGGGAGACAGAGACAGAGAGCGACAGACAGAGACAGACAGAGACACAGACACAGGCAGAGGTCTCGGTTTCCTAAGATGACTATAACTGTTGTGCATTTAAAACATAAATTAATTAAAAATGAAACAATGAATTAGGATGTCAAAGTTTCTTTTCATAGAGATTTAATATCAAAATGAGAATAAATCAATCAACCAAAACATGCTTTACAGTATGATATGTAATAAATGGAATCAGTGGTGCTCCAGAACCGAAAGTACATAAGTTGACAAGGATCAGGAAAGGTTCTCTCAAGGTGAGAGAAGCTAGATTAGTTCCTGAAGGAAGAGCATAATGGCAGATGACCAGCAGAAGAAAGAGTACTTCACACAAGAAATAAAAATGTGCAAAAACAGAAAATGGGAAAAAGCAAAGAAAAAAGGCAAATGTCATTTAAAAAAAAAAATGACTTCTATGGAGAAAACTTTTATGAAGAACTTGAACAAATGATTATAATAATTTCACGTGAACTTAAACATAGGAAAGGAGTATAGAAAATTCAAGAACTCACGGTAATATATTCCTCTGTTCAGATGACAAAAACAAACCTGTAGTCTTCCTTGTTTTGTATCGATTTGGAATGCCACACTAGAACTGAGAACGCACCTGTCTATGATTCTGTATTTCCAGGTGAGTGATAAAGCATCTCTTTAGGAGTCTTACTGACCTTTAAAAAGAAAAACACAAATTAATGCTGCAAAATGAGAAAAATTGGAATGATAAAAGTTTATAGAAAAGCAGACCATATTATCCAGTTAAGAAGTTTCAATTTAATTTTACATTTTTCTTTGGCCCACAAGAAGTGAGTCAGAAAAACTACCTGTTTTATCTGTTAAATTCTATTTTCCCATGGACTTGTTTCTATTTATATTTTTGCAAGAAGAAATAGACATGTTCATCTGTCTATATAGATGATAGATACAGATAAATGCAGAGTGTTATGCAGATATGTAATTCAGAAGTGACTGGTAGAGACCAAAATTATTATTAGGTGCTTCATGTTATTTATACCATAAATTATTTTAGCTATTTGTATAAGTTATAGTTTTGGTTTCCTATTGCTTCTTAACTTCTACAGAAAGCTAAGCACAATTTCTGAAATTTATTTTGCAGTGATCCTTCCAGTATCAGTGACCATCTCTGGGATGATTGCTTTACAGAGTTTTTAGCGTTTCCATGCTTCACAACTTGCAGCTACCCATAAGGGCTATTGCTAGTCTTTCCTAGTTCTTACCTAAGGCTGTGTCTCACCTCCGTTTTCAAGGTCACTAAAATTAGGCAATTAAGGACATTAGTATAGTGGATGGTCTTGTCCGCAGGAATGATAATGGGTTTCAAAGACTAATAGCATGCATAGAATTTTATGATGAAACATCTGAAAACAACCATTAAGTATATTTGTCTTCCTAATTTTATTTGTGATTTCTAGAACAGCATTCTCATTATTCAGCTACTATTTTAAACTGGCCAAATACATGTTTTCCCATGGACATATACTATAGAATGAGGTTATTAACATTTAATTAATGAATAATTCAAGCAAAAATTGATTATTATTCCAATAATATTAGAAATTCGATTCATTTGCATGGTGCCTTACAGTAAATTGAGAATAAAAACCCATAAATTTAACTAGCTAATTAATATTGTCTGTCAATAATAAAAATTGCATGAACATACTTATTCATTATAAATGCTAACTGAAATAATTTAAGTATTTTTACGAAGGAAATATACTTCCAGTATGAATTAATTTTTATAACATTAGTATTATAGACACCAGCATGTCAATTATAAAGATACAATTATGGTGTTCTTTTATGTTACATAATACTTAATAGTAGGAAACCTAAAGAAAAATCTACATTTTGTCTACTTCAAGTAACAGACTTGCTGCCTATATACATGTACATTTAAATGGTCTGTGTTATGTAGATCTATTTTTTTTATTTAAGTTACCTATGGGAAGCTCATTCTAAAATAGTGTAAATGATTGGGAATAAACAGCCTCGAGTAGGAACAAAAAATCTTATTTTTCATTTCAATTCTGTTCTGTGTGCATTATTATGACTTCCTCAGAAGAAAAATATATCATTTCTCAACACATTATTAATATTCCTGTGAGTTTATAAGTATGTCATTTAAAAGCACATATTTAAGCTGAGTTCATCTCTACAATTCTAAATGGGAAAGTTATGAATTAATTGGAAATCTTGCTAAGAGACTTGAAAAGTTTGGTATCAATTGATAGATTGATAGGCTAATTTGTGAGTGATTAATTCAAGAAAGAAAACATTACAGCTAGTGTTTTCGTAAAGAATTGTGGCTAAGATTTAGTTTACAAACACTACTTTTGCCAAGTGAAAAGCAGTATTGACTTGGAGATAGTGAGAATAATGATAACGTAAAAGTGGTTAAAATATTTGATTGCTGTACAAATACCAGCTTTATTGAGAGACGATTAGTAACTTATAAGAGAATGGAGTGATTACTCAATTAGGATATAATTGCTGAAATTACAAATTAAGATAAACAAAAATAATTTTGGGGCTGGGGAGATAGCTCAGCCACATAAGCACTTGCTTGGCCAGCCCAAGGTCCTGAGTTCAATCCCTGGCACACATGCACAAAGTATGTCTGATGCTTGATATCTTTCACATTGAGGTATCTACATTAAGTTTAAAAAATTGGAAATTTCATCTTATATGGAAATGAAATTTGGGGAAATATTCGTGATCATGAGATAATCACTACCATATAATAAATGGCATAATCCACCGAGAAATAATAGAAGAGAAAAGGAAAATTGGAAAATTTTAACTTAAAAGGTAACATAATAATTTTCTATATTTGACAAATTTCACTGGAAGTTTGATAAGGGTAGTTCAGCTCTGTCCAAATATTTTCCTACATCTATTTAGTTACATTATTTATCTTAAATTCTACCAATATAGTGACTATGCCCATTGTGTTGTATATTTTATTATGTTTTTTATATTATAATTTTTATTTTAAGGAAAAATAGAAATAAACATAGAGATTCAAAACAATATTAAGAAACTAACAACAATTAATTTTACATTATAATCTTCAGAGTAGTTACTCAGAGTACAAAACATAAACATGGAATATTTCCCAAATAGTATTAGAACAAGCTTTTCTTTTCAATTAATGAAGAGAAACTAGGTGTATATCTATGTTAACAAATGTGTGTGTGTGTGTGTGTTTCAGTTGCCTTTTGACTTTTCCCTTCCTTTCCCCCTTCTTCAATCACAGTTTCTCTTTTAAGCAGTTTTTTCTCCATTTACAATATCTATTGTACAGCCGGGCGTGGTGGCGCACGCCTGTAATCCCAGCACTCGGGAGGCTGAGGCAGGAGGATCAGTGCGAGTTCGAGACCAGCCTGGGCTACAAAAGTGACTCAAGGCCAGCCTGAACTGCATAGCGAGACCCTGTCTCAAAAAGACAAAAAAAAAAAAAAAAAAAAAAAAAAAAAAAAAAAAACAATATCTATTGTACAATTTAGACTTTTTTTTGGGGGGGAGGGGGCATCTGGGGACTAAACTCAGGACCTTATCAGGTAGGCAATAGATCTTACTTACTCATTCAGCTTCTCAAAATAGTGAAAAAATATGATGTTTCCATACATGAGTCTCATTTATTATTACACTTACAGCTCTGGTCTCAAGTTGAACAAATGTACCTATACAAGTCTCCAGCTTTTTTATTTATTTATTTTACAAATATTTTATTTTACAACAATTTGAAAAATAATAGAATTAATGATTCATAATTTAAACAGAAAAATCACAATGTGGTAGGTATCCAAAAGCAGTTACTGCAGTGCACAGACGTCTCCAATTTAACTTTCTTTATGCTGAATAGTATTCTATGATATAATAAAGTAAAACGTTTTTTCATTGTTTCTGTGGTTCGTGGACATTTTTTCCAAGACTTAGCTATTACAAATTATTCTGATGTAAATATGAACACCCATATATCACAGTGATATGATTTTTTTTTATTTCTTCTGGGAAGATAGCTAAAACAGAAATAGCTGGAATGAATGAGATCTCCAATTCTCATGTTTAAAGAAACTCTACACTAATTTCCACAGTAGATGCACCAGTCTATACTCCCATGAATTGTGGAAAGGGTTTCTTTATCCTCCCCAATCCCACCAACATTTGTTATTCTTTTTTTTTTTTTTTTTAACATTTGTTATTCTTGATGATAGCCTTATCTTCTGAGCTGAAATTGAATGTTAGTGTTAATTTAAATGCTATCTCTCAAAACAACAGTTTTTCATGTACTTATTTGCCAATTGCATTTCTTCATGTGAGTTCATCTCAGATACTTATTTTTGGATTATTTAAATTTGAGAGGTCTGCTTTTACACACACACACAAAAAAAAATAAATTTGTTTATTTATTTATTTACTTACTTACTTACTTACTTACTTATTTGGAATAGGATCTCACTAAGAAGCTCAGATTTGTAGTGATACTCCTGTCTCAGCCTTACCAGTGGTGGGATTATAGGAATGTGGCACTCACTTTCTCCAATTTTTATATATTCTAGATAAAAGTGCTTTGTCTGAGATACAATTGGACGATTTTTCCCCCATTTTAAGGCTTATCTTTTTACTCTGTTGTTGATTTGTTGTTATTGTTGTTGTTGTGCAAAGGCTTTTAAATACAGTAGGGTGACACTTTTGGGATCCCAGCCTTTGCTGATTTTTGTAGCATTTCCTATATGGTCTGAGTTTTCTTTGTGAAGTCCCAGCCTACATCTATATCTTTAAGATTTCTACCTCCTTTCTCTTCCAGTAGATTTAGTGTTTCTGTTTTAATATATAGATTCTTGTTCCATTCTGCCCTAATTCCAAAGCCAGAGAATAACTCACCCTAAAAGCAAACTGCAGGCCAATCCCCTAATGAACATAGATTTAAAAATCATAAGTAAGATATTGGGCAGCAGACTTCAGAAAATATCAAGAATATTGCGCACCCTGTGCAACTAGAATTCAACCAAGGGATGAAGGGATGGCTCAACATATACAACTCAATACAATGAATGTAAAACAGCACATTAAGAGAAAAAAAGACAAAGTTCGCATGATCATCTTAATAAATGCAGAAAAAACTTCTGACAAATTCCAATACATGTTCTTCATAAATTTCCTACAGAATATTGGAATATTCTTCACTTCAATCTCATAAAAACTATGACATACCAATAGCTAAATGGTCATGTTAAATGGTCAAAACCCGAAAACTTTCTATATAATTTTTTTTTGGTGGGGACTGGATTTCAAACTCACAACCTTGCACTTGCCAGGCAGGCACTTGTGCCATGCAGCTATCTCCCCAGCCCCCCATATAAAATTTAAAACAAGATAAGCATGTCTATTGTCACCACTTCTATGTAATATAGTTCTGGAAATATTAGCCAAAGCAATTAGACAAAATGAATAAATTAAATAAGGGTAAAAAAAGAAAGGTGTTAAATTATGACTATGTGCATAGAATATGGTACTCTATATAAAAGACTCCAAACACTCCACTAGAAGACTTATAGAGTTAATATCCAAATTCAGCAGTACAACTGGATAAAAGTCAAAAGTCAAAAATTAATAGCATTTCCTGTACACAACCCACAAATAAACTGACAGAAAAATTAGGGAAACCACATCCTTCACAATATGATCCAAAAAACCTGAAATATTTAGGAATCAAGCTAACAAAGGAGTTAATACAGGCATACATTGAAAATTATTACACTCTGAAAACAGATGAGAAAATATCAGAAATGCAAGCAGCATGATTAGTCATCAAAGAAATAAAAATAGAAACCATAGCATATTCAAATGACTATTGACCAAAGGACAAGAATTAGTAACTTGTCCAAAGATGGGTAACTTTGTAAACTGTTGATGGTAATGGAGATTGCTATAGGCATCATAGAAATTCATGTGGAGCCTCCTAGAGAAACTTAAAATACAACCTTCCTGTGATCCAATATTCCTATTTCAATTTTTCTGTTGTGTGTTTTTTTTTTTTTTTTTCAGGACTGGGATTCAAACTCATGACCTTGCACTTGTCAGGCAGGCACTTGTGCCACAGAGCTATCTCCCCAGCGCCTCTATTTCAATTTCTTATTGTTTGAAAGGAACTTAGAATTCTATCTTATAAACATATATATGCCCCCTGATTAGTATAAAATTGTTCACAATGGCCAGTGCTTAGAGGGGAAACCTGAGTCTCTGCTGACAGATGAATCTATCAGGAAACTATGGCATATACAGTGAGTGAACATCTTTCAGCCTGAACAATGAAATGCTGAAATTGAAAGTATTACCCCATTTGCAGATGAAATCCAAAGAGAGGATATCATGCAAATACAAAAGTATATAGAAATAGCAGAATAATCACTTCAGACCTTGTTTGAGGGGAATGGGATATGGAGGGCAAAAAGTACTAGTGTGAGTCAGACGGGTTCTAATACTCAAGAAGAAGAATGTAGTCCAGAATGTGCTATGCTTCTTGCACATTTGCATGCATGGTGGAGTTTAGGTTCTTTCACCACACAGAGCCAGAAAAAGTAGCTATGTAAGAAAACATATGTTAGTATATGTTTATGCATTGTAAGACAGCATATTGTGCCCATAAGTACACACAGATTACAGTGCAGGGATTAGAGGTGCTCCAGGGGAATGACAGAATAGGCTCTGCTAAATGGGTGGAAATATTAAAGTAGTACAAGAGACAAAAGCAAGCAAGGTACCAAGAAAGTATAGAATGAGATTTAGCAAAGTCTTCAAGGCTGTGAAATACTTTAACATTACTAAATAAAGAAATTCTTTAGATTATTAAATAAAGGCAATGTTAGTTTTAGGTTATAGTAAGCAGGCAACTAGGAATCTTAAATTTTTCAATACAGTGTTGATTTTGGTGATTTGGTACTTACTTGGTTTACCTCTTAGTATAAAAAAGGGAAATCCTTTTTCAAATAGCCTTTCTTTGAAAGTAGACACCTGGTAAATCTACTTAATAACTCAAATAAATGGAAGAATTTGGGGAAGATCAAGTAGAAACTTGAATAATTCTTGCCTTACAAAGCAGCCTTATTTTATTTAGATTTACTGATTCATTATATAAGACAAAACAAATTATTTAAATAATAGTTTAGCATTTCATATATCATATCTGACCTGATATCTCTATAGTAAGGCTGACAGAAGATGCAATGAGGTCCTTTCCCTTGTCCCTATAATGTGGCAGAGCCAAGTGATTTATATGCATATTATATTGCATTTTAACCTTGCAAAACTGTTAAGCACTTTCATCAAGGTAACAGGTAAAATATACTATAAAAAATACAGTCAAAACCTTAGAACAAAAACACTGAATGTTAATAAATCAAAAGTGCCTGGAAAATTAACTCCCTGGTGATATTTATATCAACACAAATGTTTACATAATTGGCAGAGGAATACTTTGAATCATGGAAAAGAGAGATAAAAAGCTATGTCACTATCATTCATATGTTTTTAAAGAAAATTTCACATCTTGGTAATGCTATGATTAAATATTTAATTTGTCATAAATTATTTTCTTACATTAATTTACACAAATATGTATTATAAAATGCCTTAAAGGTCATTATTTTAAATGCACTTTCATTATTAAACAATTACTGAATCTGGCGAAACTATAATGGAAAGCAGGTTTGATCAAACTATTGTCAGTGATGTGACTTGTGTCTACATGTCCCCCCAAAGCCTCATGTGGTCACAGGTGGAGTTTTTCAGAGGTGACTGAATAGTGTGATGTTGGCAATAAGTGTGTGACTCCAGGATCAAGGCTTTTTAATTACAAAATCAGCCCATTGATTGCTTTAGCATAGTCAGGGTAGGAGTAAGGGTGCTTCACCTTAGGTGTCAGTGCTACACGTAGCATGGATGAACTGTGTTATAAGGGTTACCGTGGTAACTCCATCCTTGTTGTTTTCTGTTTCCTTTTTATTATATTTTTTTAGGGAAGGGTCTATAGGGTGTTCAGTGTCTCACTACTATTGGACATGTACTGATCTGCATGTTTGCAGTCTCCCAGGTTCTGGAATTACAGGTGTATGCCACCACATCCAGTCTCAATTGCTGTCTCACATGCCGCAGGAGTTCTGGCCCAAGGATCAGTGTTTTCTGTTTCTTTGATGCTTGGCTGCCTTCTGACTGCCATGAACTCCTCCCCCTCTGTGATGACCCTCTGCTGTGCCATCCTGTCTTGGTACCAGCCAACTATGAACTAATATATCTACAAACTGTGCGCTAATTATTTCCTTCCTCCTTTAACGTGGGTATTTTGTCCCAGAAATGAGACAAGTAATTAAGATAATCAGTAATGAAAGATTGTCACTGTATAAAATTTACTGAA
>PVJA010004818.1:0-59118 GCA_004027025.1 Myocastor coypus | reverse complement strand
TATTCTAAACTTTAAGTCCTAATGAGTGTGAAAAAACAATTGCTCATTGTTACACAGAGATTTAGGAACTTAACCATTTATAAAATTGTAGTGATGCACTTCTATGGCCTTTTTTCCTTGTCTCATATTCTGTTTTGTTACCTTTCTTTCTTTCTTTCTTTCTTTCTTTCTTTCATGTTTTATTTTTAAACAAACATTTACTTGAGAGAGAAAGAGAATAGCAATAATTGATATGACATTAGAAGTAGTACCTAATTAAAGACCAGAGTGATAGGTATTACAAGCATGGTTTTAGTATTATACATTGCTATTACACACTGGTATCTTCAGACTTCAAATGTTGATGATGAGAACCTTTAGAATGTACCCAAAAGAATGTATTATAGAGATTATGAGTGCTTGCATAGGGCTTTGATGTACTATAATAATGCAAAAGTCACTGAGCATTTTTCGGCTTTTCCAATGACTGGAGAAAAGAATTTCTTTTGTATCACTAGGAATGTAGTAATTGGAGAATATGATTCTCAAATTTATTACACGCAAGTTGACCAGAATATGATATTGCATATATTTGAATATGTTATGGTTTATGTGTAGTTGTCCCCCACCAAAGTCTCATGTAGTCATTGGGTGGGGACTTCTATAGATTGAGACTTGACTCATGAGTCACAGGGATTATGTGTTTCAGTACTGATCTAGAGTTTGAGACTCGATCCATGATCCCTGAGATTATGTGTGTTAAGTACTTTTGGGATTATAGGTGTAGCCTAAGGCGGATAGCTGAGGTAGAGAGCCTGAATGTACTATAAAGAGAGACAGAGAGACAGACTAGTGCTGTTGCTCTCTGCTCTCTTGATTGTTCCATTACCTCTGTCACCATTGTTGCTGTTTCCGCCACCAAGAACTAGATGCTCTCTGCTCTGTTCCACTCAGCCTTGGGCCAGATGAGTACGGACTGAAATCTCCAGGAACTGTGAACAACTAAAGCTTTCCTTCCTTCATTTTGAGTGTAGGGTATTTGTCCCAGCAAGAAGAGAAAAGTAACTAAGGCAGAATTTGGTTCCAGAGAAGTGGGGTCGTTGCTGTGACTAACCTGACTATGTGTATTACAAGCTTTTGGGAATGGCTTACAGGAAGAGATAGGAAAGGTTTAGAGATGTCACCTACAAGCAAAGCACTGGAACAGCATCAGCTGTTCTGTTAGGGAGATTTTGCTCAGAACGTAGACCAGAAGACTGGTTTGAAGCCTGAGTATAAAGAATGGCTTATGAGCAGAGATAGCAAATATTTGGAGAGGTCATCTACTTGAGAAGAGCTGGAAAAGTTTCAGCTGTTCTATAGAGGAGATTCTGGTCAGAACGTAGACCAGAAGAGTGACAGAAGACCTGCCTATAAGGACCAGGTTGAGGAGGTTTCTGCTAGGAAGAAGGATAGCATTGGTCATTGGACTGCAGATGGTATGGGTTATGGATGGACAGAAGGCTTGACTGCATTTTGCGCCTGTCCAGAGACTTTGCCAGAGACTGAAATTAAGCACAGTGTACCAGTTAATCTTGAAAAAGAAATTTCAAAGCAGCCAAATTTTAGGGTAGTGACATGGTTGTTATTGGGGGCTTTCAGCCATATTTATGTTAAGAATGAAGAGCAAAGGGCCCAAAAGGATGATATAAAATGTTGTGAGTTTGGTCAGGAAGAAAGCGCCAGGAAGGCTGTGGACTGTGCAGATAGATCTGAGAGGATCTCCATTGCTGAGAAGGAACAGTGGAATAAAAAAGATATACTGAGGCCATCACAGGAGGTAACAGGTTCTCGCCCTTTGCAGCCTCAGAATTGCAAGGGTGAGGAATGTTGCTGTGAGAATGGTACCAGTGTAGAAAATTTATTCCTAGGAATCAGCGTCAGAGTGCTCAGCAATTCAGGCACTTGACCCCTACAGCTAAGAGTAAAGGAAGCCTGGTTCCTGCTTCAGGTGGCAGCAACCCTTGGCATCATGCACATAGACATATGCAGAATGCAGGAGTTCTGACGTTTAAAAGGCTTCCACCTTGATTTCAGAAGGCCTGGGTGGCCAGGCAATGTGCCCCTGAGAGGGCTGTGAGTAAGAAACTTTTTCAGAGGAAACTTCAGAAGTTTGAAAAAGCCATGAATGTGGATGGTCTAAGAAAAGCTGAAAAAGGGAGCAAAGAAGGCCTGCGAGAAAAGCCATGAGAGCTATCAGCAGAAGTGCCACAGGGCTGGAGCTATGTAAGACTTTTGGAGCTCACAACTAGTTACGGGTTGCATCAGATGCTGGAACTTGGAACTATAGGATTTAATGTTTGCCCTGTTGAATTTTGGACTTGTGTTGGTCCCAGTGTTTTATATTACCCTGTTGTTTGCAACTTTTGGAATTGTGATGTTTATCCTATGCCTTTGAATGTTGAGTATGTTTAACTTTTCTATTGTACAGGGGCTCACAGTTGAGAGTTTGCCTTGGATCTTGGAAGAGACTTGGGACTTGGACTTTTCAGCAATGCTGAAATTGTTGGGACTTTGGTAACTCTTCCAGATGGACTAAAATGTCTTTTGTACAAAGGGATATATATGTGACTTTGGGGTCCAAGGGGTGGAATGTTATGGTTTATGTCTAGTTGTTCCCACAAAGCCTCATGCAGTCATTGGGCAGGGATTTCTATAGATTGAGACTTGATTCATGAGTCACAGGGATTATGTGTTTTAGTACTGATCTAGAGTTTGAGGCTTGATCCATGATCCCTGAGATTACGTGTTTTAAGTACTTCTGGGATTATGGGTGTAGCCTAAGGCAGATACCTGAGGCAGAGAAACTCAATGTAATATAAAGAGAGACAGAGAGATAGACTAGTGCTGTTGCTCTCTGCTCCCTTGGTTGTTCCATTACCTCTGTCACCATTGTTGCTGTTTCCACCGCCAAGAACTAGATGCCCTCTGCTCTGTTCCATTCAGCCTTGGGCCAGCCGAGTATGGACTGAAACCTCCAGTAACTGTGAGCTAATAAACTTTTCCTTCCTTCATCTTGAGTGTCGAGTATTTGTCCCAGCAAGGAGAGAAAAGTAACTAAGACAGAATATCAAGTCAATGATTAGTAATATGCTTCATAAATTAATTCTATTTTCTCAAAATGAAGAACATAATTTTACTTTTTCTTAGCAAAGGAATAATGTTCTGTTTTCTTTTTCTTTGACTCAAATGACATTTGTCTCAGTAATTATTTCAGTGATCTAGGGAACAATAATCTAAAGGACAGGTAACCTTCTTCACTCATACACAATTTATAATAGAGAAGAGAGAACAATGTTCTAATCAACACTTTTTTTCAGTCTCATTTAATCAAGATGTATCTTCAGATTTTATTTTCTTCAGAGACACTGAATTTTAAGGACTACAAGGCAGTTGTTTTTCATAGTCCCTCACTAACAAAATAGCTGATTATGCTCTTGTGATTAGAATAAATTTAAATATTTTAAAGAGATAATGCACAGGTGGTTATTATCTCAAATTTTAATGAATTTTCAGTATCATTTGAGTGACTGTAGTCTTTTCTCGCTGACCATTCTGTTTTCTGCCTTTTGCATCATGTGGCAGTGTTATCAGCAATAGCCTCTTCACAGAGCTGGCCTAGGGTCACTAATGATGTTGACTTTCATTTTGAGCTGCCCCTGATTGGTCGTTCACTCATTCATCTAGATACAACTACAAAGCTGATTGTGGATGGAGTTAAGTTATTAACTAACCATAAAATCAGCGATTATCCTGACTTGTCTGTAGAAAACCCCATTGCATGAATCTTTTAAAGGAGAATGCATCAAAAAGATATACCAAATTAGCAAGCCAGAAGAGGGGCAAGGAAGAAGGAGCAATGCTCTAGATGTGAGATGAGAACTCCCCTACCTGTGCTAGTAAGAGAGCAGAGGAAGTGCGATATGAGCCACAAGATTATCCAGCACGATACACTACCAGGAGGCCAGCCATGATGTCATTTCTCCATCAAAGGACTGAATTCCATATGTGGCATGACTGAGATTGGAGCAGTGTTCATCCCCAGAATCGCCCAAGACCTTGATGTTGCCTTGCAACTTTGTAACTGGAAAAACAAACTCCACAGTGCTTCATCTGAATTTTTTATCTCAATAAATCTGACATAAAGGTTTTGTTTTTCAAACTGTTCTATTTGTGATTTTTTTAAAAAAACTATAAACTATTACTCTGATATAGGAAATGTCTGTGGTGCCCTCAGTAGATCATTTTTATTTTTTTACTTTTTAATTATTTATTCATTTATTTTTATTCATTTTAATGAGAAAAAGATAAAATAGCAATGAAACAATTTCAAAATAGATTAGTAGGACAGTTATGATAAAACACATTGCATATTGTTATCTTTGTAGTAGTTAGAGGACAAGATGCAGACATGATATGTTGAGTAGATCCTTTTTTTTTTTTTTTTCCTCTTTTTTTTTTGGCGGGACCAGGGTTCGAACTCACGACCTTGTACTTGCCAGGCAAGCACTTGTGCCACGGAGCTATCTCCCCAGCCCCTAGATCATTTTTATTAACCTTTCATAATAGCAAGCAGTAAGTATTGGTCTCGTGTGTCTCTGGGTCACTTTAGAAAACAGACAGGCTCTTCATCTGTGCGTATGCTGCCTACTTCACTGCCACCTGGCTTAGAACCAGTATTATTTGTGGATGCTCAATAGCATACACAATTTTTGTTTAAAATGTTGTATGCGGGTAACTAAAAGGGTATAACATGGGACATTCTTACAGAAGTTATTTTCTGGTCTTATTTATCAAGTGCTGTTTCAGCATTATTCTTTCATTTGTTAATTAAAGCTTAATTGTTTTGTTTACATGCACATTTATGAGAATGTTTTTTTTTTTTCTTTTTTTTTTTTGGGACCAGGGTTTGAACTCACGACCTTGCACTTGCCCAGCAGGCACTTGTGCCTCGGAGCTATCTCCCCAGCCCCTATGAGAATGTAATTATAGAAGATTGTGTTAAACTGGAAGGATTGTTCTTTATATGAACTTTTAGAACAGTATTTCATAATTTTATGACCACCTACAAAATAGTAAAGCAAGTTTTTATCTATTCTTTTTTTTTTTTTTAGGAAGGAAAGGTTTATTTAGCTCACAGTTCGTAGAGGTTTCAGTCCATATTCGGCTGGCCCAAGGCTGACTGGAGCAGTATTTATTTTTTAAAAATATGCATTGAGTGTTTTATGCTTATGCTTGTTATAACAAGGTTGCACTGAGTGTTGACTTATAATCATATGGAATGAACATGACACAGTTGGGGAAGACGGAAATCTGAGACTGACATGGACAGATATTGGTAAGGCTCTTGTGCAGGTTGCATAATTCTAAATTTTGATTTACCCTCACAGAAAAGTAAACTAGCTCTCTACTCTTGCCCCATAAGAACATTAAATTCACTCAGTGGACTCCCCTCTCATGACCTAATTACTTTCCAAAGGCTTCATCTTCAACCAGTGTCACAATGGAGATTAGATCTGGCTTTAGAATTTTAGAAAAGTATCCCCACTCAGCCATAAGAGGCCGAGTTTATATTAACATTTTGTAAAAATAATGCAAGTGGTAAACTGATTTCAAGCAATAAAATGAAAGGTAACAGCTCACCATGTTAAATATTAATCATGGACTTCTGTCTAGATTATGAGCACCATTCACATATCAGTTTGATCATCCAGGATTGTTGTAATTCATATTTGTTTAAATGAGGGCCTATACTTCTGAGAGTCATGGAGTCATCAGTTACCAATCTCAGTTACCATTCTGCTCTATAAAATAAAGTCTATTTAATATTTTAGGCTTTCAAGAACTATTACAAACAGACATAAACCTTGCACCTAATAACTTCTGGTGACTGCAATAGACACGTTGCCCAGAGTGATTCTCTAAGAACCACATGCACATACTTATACACACTAGTTAATATGCATATAAAAATGATTTCCAGTTTTATCTGCAGAGAGAGCCTACAAGTAATTTGTGACTCAGGAAAATTCCTTGCATGAACACCTGCTTCACAGCTGAAGAAAATACACAAAGAGATCTATCTGACAATTTGAATGCTTTTAATGAAATGGAGAGAAATTGAAAGAATTTAAAAAGATCAACAAATCTTATTTCCCTTAGGAAAAATTAAGCTGACTACTCTGCTAGAAGATGACTCAGAAGAATTAAAAACAGAAAAAGAGGAGCAACTTAGGAGAAAACTATGTTAATACAAATGACCAGATACTAGAACTTGTAAGTAGTAATCAGGTCTTACACATTTTAAACTTAAATATCAAATATCCTACTTAATATCCAAGACAATAGAGGTGTAAGTTTTGTTTGTGCCCCTTGTGTGTGTGTGTGTGTGTGTGTGAAAGAGAGACAGAGACAGAAACAGACTGAGACAGAGAGAGAAAGACAGAGACAGAGACAGAGGCAGCTGAAACTCCTAGAATTTTTAGTGTGAAGTACTGAGTTCAAATTTTGAAAAGACAATACGAAAAAAAATGGTAGGATATGAAAAATGGTGGAGCAGAAACAAAACTGTACCTGCTTATTTTGCTTTATCTGTAGATTCTGAATAGAATTAGGCCTTGGACATGAGCCTGTAATTGGGTTGGTTGCACACATCTTATGTCAGAAGCTCTGATTTTGCCTATAAACCTTTAGAAGTTTGCATTTTATTTTATGACAATACTTTGTCTTGATATAAAACAAATACTCTCCAATCATTCCAGAAATATTAGTTCTCTATGAACATGTACTTGGTAGCCTATGTCTTGAAATTTAATCCTCTTATATTGCTATCTAACCCTACAAATTAAGTAATTGATCTTCAAACTACTCAAAATCAAAATGTTCCAAATTATGCTTCTCTATCTTTTCCCTTGGTCACCCTAGGCAAATGTTTAAATATACAGATTTCCAATCTGCAAAATGATGTTAATAATAATAGTTTCTTCTTTGAAAGGATATTTCTAGAGTTATTGGTATTAAGCTATTTATCATATTCAATACGTGTTACAGCTTATAATATGATGTTATGATTTATGTCTGGTTGTCCCCCAAAGCCTCATGCAATCATGGGGTGGGGACTTCTAGAGTCTGTGACTTGATCCATGATCCACTGGGATTATGTGTTTGAGTACTGATGAGATTATGGGTCTGAGTACTGCTGGGAATTATAGGTGTGGCTTGAGGCAGATAGGCTAAGGCAGAGAACCTGATGTAATTTAAAGAGAGACAGAGAGACAAACTCATGATGTTGCTCTGCTGCTCTGATTGGTTGGCTGCATCTGTCACCATTTTGTTGCTATTCTGCTACCATGAACTGGATGCTCTCTGCTCTACTCTACTCAGCCTTGGGCCAGTGAATATGGACTGAAACCTCTACAAACTATGAGCTAAATAAACCTTTCCTTCCTTCATTTTGAGTGTCAGATATTTGTCCCAGCAATGAATAAAAGTAACTTAGACAGAATTTGGTACCGAGAGTGGGGTCGTTGTTGTGACTATATCTGACAATGTGGATTATGACCTTTTGGGAATGGCTTACAGTAAGAGATAGGAAAGGTTCAGAGATGTCACCTGTAAGGGAAGCACTGGAAAAGTTTCGGCTGTTGTGTAGGGGAGATTCTGATCAGAACTCAGAGCAGAAGATTGGCAGAAGTCTTGCCTGTAAAGACCAGGCTGAAGAGGTTTCTGTTGAAAAAATGATAGCATTGGACTCCAGATGATTTGTGCTCTGGACTGGCTGACAGTCTGCCACAATTTTGATCGTGCCCAGAGACTTTGCCTAAGACTGAGATTAAGCATGGTAGACTGATTAATCTTTCAAGAGATATTTCAAAGCAGCAAACTATTGGGGCGGTGACATTGTTATTATTTGTGGCTTTCAGCCAGATTTATGTTGAAAATCAAGAGCAAAGAGTCAAGAAGGATGATCTAAAATATGAGTTTGGCCAGAAAGGAAGCACCAGGAAAGCTGTGGACTGCAAAGATGGAGCTGAAATGGTCTCTATTGCTGGGATGGAACCAAAGAATCAAAAGGATGGCCTGAGGGCATCACAAGAGGTGGCAGCTCTCCACCATTTGCAGCCTTAGAATTGCAAAGCAGAGAGATTTTGCCTTGAGAAGAAAGCTATAGAGACCCACGTACCAGAATGGGGGCAGTGGCCAAACCAGGTTCCAAAATGGCACCAGCATGGAGGATTTGTTCCTTGGAAATAAGGTTCAAATGTTCGTCATTCCAGGCATTCGACTCCTATAACCAAGAGAGAAGAAAGCATGGCTACTGCTCCAGCTGGCAGCAGGCTTTGACATCATCAATGTGGCAGTTTCTTTAGGCATATTGAGAATGCAGGAGTTCTGAAGTTAAGCAGGCTTCCACCTAGATTTCAGAAGGATTGAGAGGCCAGGCAGTGTGCCCCTGAGAGGGTAGTATGTAAAGCTGTTTGTGAGAAGCTTGTTCAGTGGAATCCCCAGAAGTTTGGAAAAGTCAGGAACATGGATTGTGCCAAAAAGGAGCAAAGCCAGTCAGCTTAAGAGAGAAGCCATGGAAACTACCATCAAGAGTGCCTTAGGGACAGAGCTGCGTAGAGCCTACAATCCAGGGCCGACTGCTTCAGATCTTTCAGTTGGAACTACGGGATTTAATGTTTGCCCTGCTGGATTTTGGACTTGTGTTGTTAAATGTGTTAAAAGTGTTCTATATTACCCTGTTGTTTGCAACTTTGGAATGCTAATGTTTATCTTGTACCTTTCAATGTTGGATATGTCTAACTTTTCTTTGTATAGGGGATCACAGTTGAACGTTTGCCTTGGATCTTGGAGGAGACTTGGGACTTGGACTTTTCAGCAATGCTCAAACTGTTGGGACTTTGGCAACTCTTCCAGATGAACTAAAATGTCTTTTGCACAAAGGGATGTGCATGAGACTTTGGAGGTCCAGGGACAGAGTGTTATGATTTATGTCTAGTTGTCCCCCAAAACCTCATGCAATCGTGGGGTGAGGACTTCTATAGTGTGAGACTTGATCCATGATCCACTAGGATTATATGTTTTAGTATTGATGAGATTATTGGTCTGAATACTGCTGGGAATTATAGGTGTGGCCTGAGGTGGAGAGGCTAAGGCAGAGAGCCTAATGTAATTTAAAGAGAGATGGAGACACAGACTTGTGCTGTTGCTCTGCTGACCTCATTGGTTGGCTGCCTCTGTCATCATTTTGATGCTGTTCTGCCTCCATGAACTGGATGCTCTCTGCTCTGTTCCACTCAGCCTTGGGCTAGCTGAATATGAACTGAAACTTCCACAAATTGTGAGCTAAATAAACTTCCTTCATTTTGAGTGTCGGGTATTTGTTCCCACAATGAGTAAAAAGTAACTAAGACATATGCTACACTTGCAAAGCTAGGATATATTTAGAGAATCTATCAATCTCTTCAAAAATCTGGTATGTAGGGCAGGCAAGATAATTTAGTTGTCTAAACACCTGCCTGGTAAGTGTAGGGACCTGGTTTTGTTCCCTGGTATGACTGCCATGCTACCATGCTGGCCACTGAAATCAGACATGGTGGCACATGCCTATAATCTGTTTGCTGGAGAGGATAACACAGAACATCATTATGAGTTCAGCTTGTGTGGTGACTCCCAATATTAAATATAGAAATATAAAAGATTTTAAAAATTCTGAAACCTAAGATCACTATATGTAGAGTTATTTTCTATCATTATTGGCTTCTGAAAGTCTAAAAAGGAACCTGCTCACCTATGAAATGATAGGTAAAATTATTTAAAACTTCTTATCAATATACTTATTGGAAATAATAAACCATTTTGGCTCACTTGATTATTTGGTTTTGTGAAATAAACTATTTCTGAAAGAAAATTTATTTTATGAAATGTTATTGCAAATATTAATTTCTGAAAATATTAAATATTTTCTGTTGGCGTGTTTATTTTTTAATTGTAATTCTTTTAAAGTATGCTTTCAGTCCTATGGGTTGAATTCAGCAGTCTTGCTAAGTCACTAAGTTGCCCAAGCTGAACTTGAACTTGTAGTCCTTCTGTTTCAGCATCCCAGAATGCTGGAATTAAAACCATGCACTACCACATGGTAATTCTGTCCTGAATATATTAATAATGTATGAACAATTAGAAGTTCATTGAAAAAACTTTTACATATGCATTAGTAATTTATTACTCCACATATATTTGGTACAAGGTCTCACTACATAGCTTGGAATCAGTGAACCTATTGTCTCAGCCTCCCCAGAGCTGAGATTTCAGGGAGGCTCTGCCACCATGCTTTGTTTTGGTGCTTGCCAAGAGCACCCTGTGTTGCAGGACCAGTACTGAATGTGTTCCCAGGCACTGACCCTAGGTCCTTGCACTTGTCAGGAAGGCTCTTAGATCATCAAGCTATATCTCTAGTCCACTTTATGTTATTTTTAGCTAATTCCAGAGTTCAAACTTTGACATGCATTTCTGTGTCAAAAAAGATTAATGTTTCAAGCTTCATAAAATGGAATAGATGATTTGAATTCCTGGCAGAAAAAAATCATGTTTAAAATGATTCTCTGTAAAGTTCCCCCTTTCTGCTTTTAGCTGGAATCATCTTTTCTCCAAGCATTCTCATTTATTGTGTGATCCCTGGTGTCTGTCTGAAATTTAGAGTGCAAGACTAGTACAGAGACACTCTTTCAAATTCATGAAATGCACATTGAAAATAATTTAACATTTTAAACACATTTTACTGCATTAACAGATATCCATAAATTAAGATGCACTTACTTTTTCTGTCTAGTAATAGACCTGTCTGCTTCAAACATGTTGATTAAAAGTGATATTGCAAGTCCTTCATTAAATGAGACCCTCAAATTGCATTTCTGGCTCTATTGAACAAATCTTAAATGCCACTCAAAGTGACAGGTCAAGTCTGCTCTTTATAGTCACAGAAGTTGGTGAAACTTTCATGATTTAAAGATGTCTTTCCAGAGAGAAAGTCTACACAGAAGTCTGCCTGCTGGCCACTACAAAACACCTGCTGCTGCCCAGTTATCCATGGCTTTCCACAAAATAGGCTACCTAGGTTCTAGGCTACAAGATTGATAATGGAGCCTGAGAAGTTCTAACTGAAGAAGAAACAGTATCTTGTGCGTGTAAGGACTTGACTACTATAAAAAGTCAGGACTTGACTACTATAAAACTATATGTATGTTGCACCAGATATAGCATAGGTTTTGGAATTCAGCAAAACTGTGATTAAATCTGGACCCTATGGTTTATGATTTGCACTTATCAATATTTAAGTCCTGCATTTCATTTTCCCTAATTTTAGAATGGAGACAAATAAATCACTACAGAAAACATTTTGTCAGATGAAAAATGTACATGTGTGTTACAATATTTGATTCATATGAATACAGTCAAAGTAACCATGTTAAAAATGTACTGACCCTCCCCTTGCTCAACCAAAGTGATTATTAGAGACATTCAAGTAAATAGCCCAACCTTACCTAAAGACAAAAAGAATGGAAGTCATTTTATGGAGTTTTTTCTTTAGAATTTAATTTCTTTTTTTATCAATGGGACAATACGATGATTTATGTTATCCACCTTAAACCTAGGGTGTTTCTGATATGACAACAAATTTGCCAACTGTGTTGTTAGAGCAGTTCATCCTTATAGGCAGCATGAGCCATGGAATTCTTCTCAGATATTGCTAGGCATGGCATGGGGTTAATTCTTGGGCTTGGGCTTGGACTGATGTATTCTCTCTCTCTCTCTCTCTCTCTCTCTCTCTCTCTCTCTCTCTCTCTCTCTCTCTCTCTCTCTCTCTCTCTCATTCTCATTCAGCTAGGTCCATCACAATGAGAAATCAAACACTTTGCCAGAAACCAGGGCGTCACCATAGTCCCAGATGAGGAACCCCACAAGCACATCCATCACATGTTGACCATAGCCCTGGCACAGTGGGGTGAAGAGCAATGGCTCCTTATTTCAAGTCTTTTCTCTGTTTATTTGATTCTTGTGCTAAGCTGATATCTAACACAAGATGCTCCTAACCTGCCTACACTTGGTGGCATGCCTTCTCGGTACCTCACATCAGAGCAATCAGTCCTCTTTATCACTTCTGCAATCCCATCTTGGTTGCGAATTTTGATTGGGTGGAGTCATTTATGTCAACCATATTCTTTCTACTGGTGGCTGATTTGAACAGCACCTGGCAATTCATTTTTCATCCAAAGAAGTAAGAAGAATGCTGAGAGACTTCTAGTAAGATTTCTTTTCCTGATTAAAATGATAAGAGATTATGTAAGAAGAAAGTTCATTGAACCATCACTTTTTATATCCTTAATAAATTCATTTAGACATCAGATGTAACAAAAAAGTATCTTTTAAAAATAATTAAATGACCAAAAGAGAAAAATATATTGCAAAATAACTTTAATGCAGATCAATACATGATGCATAAGTCTAAGAAAAAAAAGTATGTCTACTGAAAAGTGAAAAGATTACTTACATTTGGCTATATATAAAACAATTTGAAAGATTGGTAAAAAGATTTGAGAATGGTGAACATATTTTTGTTGGCTGTTCAAGAGCTTATCAACTTAATAATTTCACACATATTTTAAAAGATAATCATAGTTACTGAAGTTAGAGTCTCAAAGAAGTTTAGATGCAAAAGTAGAATGAAGGAGGACTAGGACCTGAATGCCCCTTCAAGAACACAATCCCAGTGACCTAAATTCATTCCATTAGGACTCATCTGGTAAAGGTTCCACCACTTTGCAACTGTGTTTCAGACTGGTGACAAAATCTTTAGTATATGAGGCTTTGGAATACACCTCAGATGCAAATTAAAGCACCAGAGGGCCAGAGCTGCCATACTGTGAATTTTAATGTTCTCATTCATCACAGATTTATAGAATACCCAAGGACAGGGCTAGTCATTTTTATATGTGAATATCCCATTTATATGCATGTGGGATCATTTATGATTCAATTTTTTTCTTTAGAAATCTCTCAAGTAGTCAGCACAGTTAGCATCATGTTATCTCGATATTCATCCCCAAGCCTCAGGTAGTCATAGGTGGGATTCTCAGAGGTTGCTTGAGCTAGGGCTTGTGATATGGGGATTAAGACTGTGATGCTGAGATTAAAGATGCCTCAGTCTGTATGTGTGTGTGTCACCCACCCTAAGGGGAAAATATAAGGGACAGAAAGAGAGTGCTTCTGTGGTTTGGTGCTGCTGGTTTTTCTGTTGTCATCTCTTGGTGCTTGCTATTTCTGCCTGCCATGGATTCTCTTCTCTGCTTAATGGTCCTTTGTCATGCGGCCCTGCCATAGAGCTACCGGACTGTGAACTGAAACTGCTACAAATTATGAGCTACAACAGACCTTACTTCCACTAATTTTCATTTCAGATATTTCAGAGATAAAAAATTAACTAAGACAGTTGCTTCAAAAAATCTGAGTGGAAAGCTGTATGAACCTTTATGTAGTTTTACAATTTAATAAAATAGTCTACATGAATAGGTATGCTATGGAAACTTACATCCATACTTAATACACTAGAAACTAGAAATATTCAGTTACACTAATTTCATATCCTCCTATAACTCTTTGCCTACTCTAATTAATTAATACTATATCAGGTCCAGAAACTCACACATTATCCTCTAATCCTGAGTCCAAGTTTGTATGTTCATTTGTTTTGTCTTGTTTTGCTTTGTTTTGTTTTGTTTTGTGGTACCAGGGATCAAACTCAGGACCTTGCATTTGCCAGGCAAGCACTTATTTCATTGAGCTACCTCCCTGGCCCCTGTTTTTGGATACTTCATGTTAACATATTAAAGTTACAAATTCATCAATCAGAATGTAGATCTTCATAAAACATAGATTAACTTTACTTTTCACCTTTGGGTTTCTAATGCACTTCATTCTTCCATTAATTACAGTTTCAGATTAAGCAATAATATGCTGCACGTACAAAAATGTACACAATTAAAATTAGAGAAGGTGTTGGAGTTTGGACAGTGACAGCAACTAGAAGAAGTAATGCTCAGCAGTTGGTCTCTGAAGGCAGCCTGTGGCAAAACTGGCTGGGGAAGTAAACAGGGCTGTCAATTACCAGGTCCAAAGTCATTCAAGGACATCATGCATGTCATCATATATGAACCAAATACTTCCCAGGACATCATATCTAGAACTGGTGGGGTCCCACAAGCTGCGGATGGCATAGACGAGATCAAACACCCCAGGCAGCTCCCCACTGTGACTCCAACAGGAGCCAACTCTGCATCTCCCTGGAGCAGTATGCGCATGTATTTTTGCTTTTGTCAGTTGCTCTCTCTGGGCCCAGTTTGCTCAACAGGGTTGGTTCTTCCTTGCCTCTTTATCCCTCACATTTGAAATCATCTTTGGCAATTTTTGATTTGTGTCATTCAACTCTTCATTTGAGCCAAGAAGGACCTGGAATATTTTTAATTGGCAAGCCATTTCTACAGGAACTATCCAATAATAATTCTCTAATAAAAAGAAACAAAGCTCTTTTGTGATGGTTTAATGTAGAAAGTGACAGAGAGAATTATTAGTTCAGGATAAACATCTTAAAGAGACACAGAATTTAAAAATATATTAAAAATAAAACAACACATTCCAACACTGAAAGAGCTCCCAGTGGACAAAATTGAAGTCATTTTAAGCAATAAAATAAATAGCACTTATTTTTAATAATATAGTGAACTGTATTAGAAAACAAATTAAAAGTAAATATCAAGTCCATTCCTATTCAAATAAGTAACTAAATTACAGTTAATTACAAGAGAATAAATACATTCAAAACATTAAAATAAATTATCAATAATAGGAAGCAGGTTTTGGGGCTCATGCTCAATGTTCCTGCAAAGCCTTTTGTAGTCATTGGTGGGGACTTTGTCATAGGCTGCTGGATCTAAAATATGTGAGGCTGGGATTAAAATCATGGCTAGAAAGAGCTCTCATTGTCCCTTGGTGCTTCGCTACCTTTTCTCCACCTCTGAACTAGTTCGCCTCTGTGGTGCCCTGCTGCCCTGGCAATCTGCCTTGGAGTCAGCCAAATACAGACTTAAACCTCTAAGAATGGAGAGCTAAATTAACCTTTTATCCTTTAATTTTGAATGTCAGGTATTCTGACTCAGCAACACGTACTTAAGATATAGAGATACAGACATTTTTTTCACTAAGAATAGGAATCAAGAGATGAAAGGTGGAGGAAAAGCAGGGAGGCAAAGAGAGTGAAAAAAAATTAAAATATGCTTTGTACATAAGTTCTTCACAAGTATGCAATCACTGTGTTCTACAAATAAGCACTAGTAAAAATAACCTCTCACATAGACATGCAGCAGTCAGGGCTTACAAAGGAAATGACTTAATACAGGACACAACATTTATAAGGTTATCATATTCACACACAATCACTTACAAAGAGTTTGAGAAGTGAGTCCACACACTGGAAGTCTAAACGGTCCATCTGAAGCTCTGGATCCCAAGGCAGCGTCATAGATGAGTACAACTTGAGGTCTACAACTCATGGAAATGTCCCATGCAATTCCATACCAAAGACTTACACTGGAATCCAGAACGTATGCACCAGCAAGCTGAGAGATCTACACTGGAGCCAAAAGGCAATGCTCGAAGTAAGGACCAGATCCTACCTCAAAGGGACAGAATCCATCTTCGTGACAGTGAAGACAGTTGAGTTCACATCAGTAAACTCAGTGTGACAAGCTTATCCAGGAGAATCCACAGCACAGCATCTTTCCCTCTACTTCTCTTTTGACATTGTTGGCAGCAATTCTCCAATGGACCTTCCACACCTATCACTGTACAGATTCACTTTATCTGGGTGTTGCAAGTTATTAGTTACTCCATCACAAGATGTATACCCAATAGTTTATGTAGACAATCCTCAGGAGCTTTCTTCAAAATAATTGTATATACATAGGTGTTGTACACTAGGATCTGAAGTAACATAATTGGCAAGCATCCTTCAGCCAGGTAACCACAGTTGACCAGCACCTGGAAAACTTTATCACTGACATGACCCAATCAGAGAGAACTTCATGTCGGTTGTATTCTTTCCCAAAGCCCAGTGTAATCAAAGGAAAATATCAGGCAGGTAAAATTCAAGGAATGTGCTACATGACATCTGAGGAAAGCTCTGAAGAACCATCATCAGATGGTGAAGAGATAGTGGACATAGCCCAAAAGTGGTGAAACTAGACAGAGGCACGAGACTAAATGGACTAAGGGCTGTATGGGACCTATGGAAGAGCAGGTTAAGTAGAAAATCAATGTTTATGGACAAATAGTACAATTTGAAACAAGAATTTTGAAGTTCAGAACAATGGGTCAAGTCAGCTTAGGTGACTTGAGACAACCATGGTAACTAAAATGGATCACAGCAGGCTACAAGAAGCATACAGGAATCCTACACAAATCATTTTATATATCTCCAACTAGTTTAAGGATAGAAGTCTAGCAAAATAAAATGAAATTCACTGTCATCATATTTTCTAATATTTTAATTTCTACATAGATAGAAACTAAAGATACATTTTTCTTTCATAACAGATAACACATATGTTTTCATAGGCCTCTAATAAGTCTCTGTGGTGTTATTATTGTTTTAGGTACCAGCAATGCAACTCAAGACCTTACATTTCCCAGGCAGGTGCTTAAACCACTGAGTTATAGCCCTAGCCATAGCTGTTGTTTCATTCATTTATTTTTTAACAAAATGTACAATTCTGTGTATATGAATATTGAAATGTTCATGTATGTGTATGTGCATCATACTTATGTAAACATTTTAATTACTGGCATCCTGAATTTCCTGGTTACTATTGTTATATCTTAATATTTTTCACCAAAAATACAAAAAAAAATTAAAATAGTGAGCTAATTTAGTTTACGGTTTCAGTTATTTTTAATGATATGTCTATCTCCTATCAGCATAATTAGTTTAAAATCAAGAAAACATTTATGAAAAAATAATATTGCACATGAAACAATGTCAAGAAGTCTACATAACTAGTCTAGAGCCAAAAGCTTGAGAAAAGCCCTCTAAACCTCATGGGTTGTGTAGAACGTCAGACAGTTTATCATGAAATAATTACATTTTGTTTTGATTCTGCACAAGAGCATCTCCTGTACTTTATGATGTTGTACAAGAAAGCTCCTGTTGCAGAATTGCTTTACTCTTTCATAGAGCACAAGAGAGAGTTCTTTCTGGTAGATGAGATGGACTAAGCTTTCACAGCCACCGTCTTGGAAGCTTAGCCACAGGATGGAGTTTCCAGGTGCTGAGTGATGCCTGCTGATAGCTCCCAGAAGTGGTAGACTAGGGATAGTTGTCCGTCATAGAAAGGATAGCAGCTTCTCAGAGCCACTGCTGTCAGGCACTGTATAAGACTACTCATTTTGCTGAACGAGGTCATCTTTTATCCCATTAAATTCATAATTAATTCAAGAATTGGTATTTAATAAAATGAAAGGAGTTTTTTTTTTTCAAAAAATATATGGAATATGATGTTAGTAGAGCTGTAGTTGCATTCTGCCTTTCCAAATTACTGCTTGCAAAAGCTTTCGTGTCCCTGATGTTTGGCTAGTTTATACACAGTATGGGATGATTAATACTTGCATGGCAGTATTGAGTTGAGTATGAGGCAAAGTTACATACATGTCTTTGTGTGCATGCACACAATTAGCACTCAAAAACTAATACAGATGATTGCAGCTACATTTAAGTTGGAATCATGACCACGTCATGTTTTGTGTATAATTTGCCCAAGTGATAAATCAGGTACTTATAAAGAGAAAAGTGCCTTATAAAAGGTGAAGATGAAATAGTTTGAAGAAAAAAATGCTTTCTATATATTTTCAAAGGAACAAATATATGATATTTATAAACCTTCATTTTTGCATGCTTAGTTTGATGAAACTTGCTTAGTTTGATGAAATCCTGTTTATTTTGCTTTTATTACTTGCACTTATCAAGTTGTATCTAAATAATCCTTGTTTATACCAATGTCCTGAATTATTTTCCTCATGTTTTTCTACTTTCAGGATTTGTATTTAAACCATTAATCGATATATTTTGAGATGTTTTATTGTTGTTGATTTTTAAACTCAACTAATTAATTCATTAATTTGGTACAGGGTCTTGTTACTTAGCTCAGACTCACTGATCTTATTGTCTGTGTCAGCCTCCCCAGCACTGGGATTTCTAGGCATGCACTGAGTCCCTGTACTGAGGTTCTGAGGCTCACACAACACCAGGTACCTGGAATCAAATCCAGGTCTTTGTGCTTGCAAGGCAAGTGATTACACAATGGAGCTATCTCCCCAGCCCTGCTATTGTATTTTTTGTTTATATTGTTCTGTTATTTTTCGGTATTTGGTGAGATATAGAAGTCAAGATTTTAATTCTCTTACATAAAAATAGCCATGTCAGCACAACTGAATTTACTCAAAAAACTGACCTTTTTCCAAAAAAGGATTTTTTTAACTGAGAAGGAAATATTTCATAGTTTCTTTCCTCGCTATCAGCTTTGCTGATTTTTTTCTAGATTTTTTTCATAAAACCCTGAAATATTTTGCTTTTTACTTAACAAACATTTCAAAAAATGTAAGTCTCCAAATTATTTAACTAAGAGATAAGTGAAATACAGTCATTAACTTTAAGGGCAATAGAGTCTATTGACAAAAGAGTTAAGGACAAGAGATTACATTTGGTTTGAAGATAACAAAGAGGCAAATTGCAATGCTGCCAACTCCCATCATGGAAACACGTAAGAATGGCTAAGCACTGGGAAAGACTATCTGACTCATTTTCAAATCTATATTAAGTAGATGGAAGTCAAACACTTTATTTAACATAAAAATATGTGCGTATAATAAATATTAAAAAACATAACTTTTAGTATTTATTTGATTAAATTCACAGATGTATATACATGTGTTACCATTCAACTGAGTAATTATTTATTGTAAGAAATCTTCTAGGGGGACACCCCTCAGGACCCCCCTCCTGTCCCTCTCTCAGACAGGAACTTTCTTTCTCCTAATAAAATAAATACATTCTGCTTCTTACTTCCATTTGTGACTAAAATTCATTCTTTGGTTTTAGAGAACAGAAACTCGTCCCAGGTACTTTTCAGGTTGGGGATCAGTTTTCTCTATATCATTTGGAGGCTCCATCTGGGAGGTCATCCACCCCAGATCAGGTTTTTTCTTCCTATATCATTTGGCGTTTCCCACCAAGATCATCAGAGGGAGGTATGAGTTTGCTTTTCTTTCATAAATTCTGAATTGGGACTTGCTTACATAACAAATTTTATGCTTTACATGTTGATGTCTCTGCCCATTGCTCATAATTGTTCATATTTTGTCATTTGCTTAAAGTTGCTTATAATTGCTTATGTTTTGTCTCTTACATGGTTTTGTTAAAATGTTAGTCAAAATGTTGTTGGTAAATCTAAGTTAAAATGTGGAAACGTTATAAGGTTAAGATATTTCTCTAATGGAACATTTTATGACTGTTGTATACTTATCTATGTTGCATTTGAACTAGATGTTAAATATACTGGTATTCCTTGCTTGACTTTAGATAACAGTGCTAGAGAGAGTAGCATTAGTAAGCCTCCTAGTGAACTTTATGTAAACTTCCATAAATTGGGACTTTTTTTTTTTTTTTTTTGTCTTTTTGAGACAGGGTCTCACTATGCAGTTCAGGCTGGCCTTGAGCTCACTTTTGTAGCCCAGGCTGGTCTCGAACTCACACTGATCCTCCTGCCTCAGCCTCCCGAGTGCTGGGATTACAGGCGTGCGCCACCACGCCCGGCTAAATCGGGACTTTTAAACCTAGCTCAGACTTAGAAAATATGCATGCCAGTCTATGAAACATGAGACTCATTTTGCCAACTAAATGACACTAGATTGGCAACCTTTCTTAAAGACTTGGAGGACAGGTTTTACTGGGACAGATTGATTCTGATCCCCCTCTACATGCTAGAGGAAATGTCGGGCCTGCTCTGTTTCAGTTTTCTTGCTTTGACTTTACTCTTGATTTTCCTACCTCTTTGTACTTTCCTTTTTAGAGGCATGTACAATTAAGAGAATGGTATGGATTGTTCTAACTAAGTGAAGCCCTTAGAAAATGAGCATTTGTTAACGCCGAAGACTGGGGAATCATTTTAGAGAAAGGACATATACCCATCTCTGGGTCAGATGAGACATAAAGGACTATGTGCATCTTGGAGGACACATACAAAAGCCATTTCCCCAGTTAGTGTTCTGGGAAGGTCTCCTTTGAGAAGCTATACCTGAGACACAGTGGAGAGAACCGACTTCTGGGTGACACTAGAAAGAGCTATCTCTGAAAGTAGCACATGTATGGGACCAAAACACATTTAGTGCAAGGGAGGATCCTGACCTTTTCTCCTAGGTCTAATCATTTAGGCGCATAATAACTAAGTTTTGCACTTTAAGCCTATACTGTGAAATGCTAGGTAATCTTGTTCACGCTTTTAACTATACCTTATAGAACTTGGACAAAACAGTGGTTACTCTGCCAGCTAGTAAATGCTCCTAGAGCAGTTGCCAATCTTTAAAGCTGAGGACAGGTTTCCCCATCTGTTCTTTGGTGAATCCCCACTGAAGTGCATGGCTGATGGAATTTGACCAGGGAAATGGTTGGATTCCTTTCTGGAGGTGGATGTCTGGTTGTGTGAGCCAATAGACCCTGATAAAACCTGAGGGGTCATGGCCAGGGCTACTCTCTGGCTGACACACCTAAAGGAATCTGATGGCAACTGGCTCTTGACCACCAGAATATCTCTATTTACCAATTGGACTGTTTTCCCCCTTTATTGGTAAATTAGTTTAATGAGTCACTCCTTTAAAAGTTAGGCTGCAGCAGCTTGCAATAGTTTACATTCTACAGTGGCAATTAAGGAAATTGATTTACATCTGTACCTTACACATTAAGAGGGTATAGTGTTTATCTATATGTAAAATGTGATGTTAGGCAATAAGTTTAGCCTGTGTGCTTATAGTTTAAATTTTGTCCAGTTGCTAAAAATGTTTACCTAGGTGATTAGATGGAAAACACAAGTGTCTGGAGACTTGGCTCAGTGCATGGGGCCAAATCCCACCAGTCAATTGTCTTATCTATGTCCAGAAGTGGTCTTTAGAGCCTGAAAAGTGCTCACTCACCATTTTTTATGCAGTAGTTGTTTCCTTCTGTGGATTTTGTTTGCATTAAGAAGGTTATTTAAGTTTTGAAATGTAGACGTGAGCCTAAGGACAAGATGGCCTTAATCACAACCTCATTACTGAAAGTAACATTTCCCCTACCCACCTTTTCAGTCTAAAGGGTGGAGCTTCTAGACCAGCTGCAATCTGGTCCTCTACAAGATTACTGAGTTTATAGAAGCTTTTCAAGGACAACATTCTTTAAAGAAGTACATAGGCAATTTAAAACTTCCAGAGTTCATGTATCTTTTTCTCTGTGAACTAAAACAGATACTCAGATTTTAGAAGATCTTTCTATGACTCTGATAAGTGCACGGTTAATGTTAATCTTGAATCAAGCTTTGTCTTCTAATAATGCAGCATTACAAACTGATAATGCATTTAGAGAAAAATATAACTGGTGGAACTACCTATTCCCACTGGAGCCCAAGCATTTCAGATCCCTGCTGGCCTAATAGCTTGGTAGGTAGGAGACTAAAAAATCCATCTTCTAGTATGTATTCTTAAAGGCCCAAGAACCAGAACCAAGCCTTCAGTTATTCTTACAGATAAGTTCATCTTACAGTCAGCTTCAGATATCAGAAAAGAGAAGAGTTATAAAAGTTATAAATAACTTTTGCTCCAGAAAACTCACTTGGTACATTATAGGACACTAAGAAAACAATTTCCTGTGGTCAGGACTGGAAAAAAACAGGGAAAGAAAACCAAAAGAGATCAAAAATTGCTGCCTTTGTGGCCTCAGTACAGACCCTAGCTCTGATTCTCTGGACTCCAGGAAGAGCTCAACAATGATAATGTTCACCTGCTACCACCATCAGAAGCCAGACCACTGTAACAGGGACTGCCTTAAGAGGCCCACAAACCATGCCCTGACTGCCAAGGCAGCTGCTAGAAGTGAGACTGTACTCTGAGGTGTAGGCCACAGAGCTCAGACTCAGCTTCCCAGAATGTCCAGCAGGACTAAAGGGCACTGGGCCTGCCTCTTCCTCTGGCTGGACTGTTATCTGTATCTACCATTTCCACAGAGGAGCTCTGAGTAATCATGACTACAGAGAAACCCAGCCTGTTGCTGGACATTGGCACAGGTCTCTTTGTTCTTCACCATCCCTGATTTTTATTCCAGTGGTCATACCTCAGAAGAAACAGACTTTAGAAGACATCTTGCTTTAGCTATATTTGAGATACTGCAATATATTCAGGTTGCTGGTTAATCAAAATTATGCTGAGACTAGTTTTTATAACTGTAATATATATTATTCATGTGTAAGACTTAAAAGGTATTCCTATAGTTAAAACAGATCCCAAGGACAGATAATATCTTGTCAGTGTAAGAAGTTCTAAAAACATTGGCTATACAATGTTCAATAGCTTTGGGCCTATAGGTAGAGTCAAGTCTTATATTTGTGACCTAAAACTCAGAGTCAGAGTATTAAAAGGAAAAAATCCCTCAACAGTGCCCCTTGCTTACAATAGAGGCCATATCTAAAACACTAAATAGGACATTGGCTTAACCTAAGTGCTATCTATGTATTGATAAATGTGTTAAGTTAGCCTGGTTGATTTCTGATACAACTCAGGTACTTCATGTTGATAGTAAATATAGGCATGATCTTATAGATTAGATTTCTCCAAAGTAAGATTGCCTAATGTTTTATAATACATTATATGTGTGCTAATTAGAAAAGATTATTAGACTTTTTTAAATGTTATGATTTCAGTCAATATTTATGCATGTTTTTCAATTAAAAGGCAAACGTGTTTACAAAAAAAGCTCTGTACAAGTAAAAATAACTTGCTGATGTCACTGTTCTCTTACAAAATGTAACTAGGAAAATATGCCATACTATACTTAGATTAGTTAAAAGCATTGACAGTAAAAATAAGGTATTAACCCAGTTTTCATAACTTCTCAATTTAGACATAATTTTAAAGTTTGAAGGACTTATACTAAACTGTCAAACTCCATAAGTGGGGGAGTCCAAATGCCAGTGTGTTAGCTGAAATGCTCATGCTTTGAATATACATGTGCTAATCTCTCAAAAGTTTGTTGTTTCCTAGAAGATACCAAAACCCATGTAAAACCTATAATGAACATGCCTGATTATATCTTTTTTGCTGAGACCCACCAGATTTTATCCATAGAGATATGGCAAGGCCTTGGCTGTCCATCTCATACAGCCCAGGTAAAATGAGACTTCTCAGGGTTTCCTCCCTCATTACAAGGGAAACTTCACATTCCTTGGGCAAGGCAATCCTTCAAAGATGCTTCCTCTATCACTTTAATCCTATGTCAGGAAATCCACTACTGGGGAAGTTGCCCTTACCTTCCTTGAGCAGGGCTGCCTGCAGGAGGCCTTAAAACCAAAAAGTTATATGTTGCTCAGTGGGCCCCAGATGTCTGACACAAGCTGCAGCTGTTAAAAGAGTTTATATGGTTCTCAACCTTTCTAATGCCTTGACCCTGCAATACAGTTCCTCATGTCGCAGTGATCCCAAGCCAAAACATAATTTTGATGGCTACTTCAAATTACTAATTCCAATAAATAACATTTTACCATGGCATAGCATGGGTTTAAATATGTATTTTCTGATAGCTTTAGGCGACCCCTGTGTTTTGGTCATTCGACCCCGACGGGGTCGAGACCCACAGGTTGAGAAACGCTGGTTTATAGGAATGAATTTGAGTTGAGGTGTTTCATAGTAGAAAAGATATAGAATGGAATTATAGATGGAAAATAAAGATGGTGATACTAGCAGCCTATAATGAAGGCCACTCAGAGAAAAGGGACATTTCAAATAAATGTTCAAAGCTGCTAGAGAGGAAAGAAGAAAGTGTTTATGATGGAGTCAGAGGAAGTTTCAGATTGAGGTGGTCATGGGTCTTTGCCTCTCAGCCTGAAAGAACCCATGTTAACTGCCAATATAAAGGAAAAGCCTCTTAAACTTTTGATAGATGCTCATGCAGATGCATCAGTAGTTACCCAGCCAGCGGCCCCACTTACAAACTAGAGAGTACTCAGTGTTTTCCCTATTTCTGGCAATTCATGTGGCCCAAGTAATACTAGAGTTGGTAAAACATAAAAGGCCAGTTTATTTGAGACAATACCCAATAGCCATAGAAGATTAAAAAAGATTAAGCCCCATGTTTAAGAGATGTCTGCTAATGGACCTATAAAACATTCTGAATAGTCTTTTTATAATTAAAAACTTAAGAAAAACTTCCAGAACCTTCTGCTAATGTCTCAATAGCTGTTAAAAAGATATCAAATCAGTGGTATGTGAGATACTGAGGTCCCCAGATCCTATCTTTCTCATCCTTGTTAAGCCATTATATTGATAAAAATTATTTTGGCTGTTACTGTAATTATTCCGCTGATGTTATTTAGTCCACTTATGTTTAAAAGTTTCTTTGGCTTTGTCTTCTCCAGATTTAAAGCGATTCCACTCACCCAAGATAAAAATGCCTGGTGTCTATTGAGGACCTTTAGATAGGACCTCTAGAGAGTATCTGTGACTGCTGGTTCACAACTACGACCCCCTTCAGCCTGAATAAGCCAGAGCAGTCATGCCCATGGTTCCCTCACAGCAGTTCGGGTTACTTCTTCAGAGGGGGGAAATGTTGTAGGCGGTTGAGTTAGACAGAAATATTATAGGTAGTCAGACAGGGGCCAGGCCCTCAAGGATGACATGAAGGATAAGGTGACTTTCCAACTAGAGACAGACACTCCTCTGCCGTGGGCCAGATTTCAGGACAAGAGTAAACAGAAGCAACTACGTTCTTCCCTAGGGATGGGCATCAGGGATTGATACTCTAAGTAGGTATCAACCACCTTAAAACAGTGGTTCTCAACCTGTGGGTCTCTACCCCGGTGGGGATTGAATGAGCAAAACACAGGGGTCGCCTAAAGCCATCGGAAAATGCATATTTAAACCCATGCTATGCCATGGTGAAATGTTATTTATTGGAATTACTAATTTGAAGTAGCCACCAAAATTATGTTTTGCTCTGGGGTCACCGCAATATGAGGAACT
Source organism: Myocastor coypus (assembly GCA_004027025.1). NCBI lineage: Eukaryota > Metazoa > Chordata > Mammalia > Rodentia > Myocastoridae > Myocastor > Myocastor coypus. The sequence continues at coordinate 33,738 of PVJA010004818.1, read as the reverse complement.
ATATTGTGGGGTCATGGCATGAGAAAGGTTGAAAGCCACTGTCTTAAAGATCCTGAAAGAGTCACGAGCCCATGATCAATAGGTGGCATTCTTGCCCTCTTGCTTCATGACTTGCCATGCCATTGGATTCTGATGTTAATCAATTTTACCTGAGCAATGGTGCTTATAATCTCATTGGTTGACAACAGTTTTATCCCACCTCATACCCACCTAAGCGAGTTCCCATGTCTTCTCTATAAAAGTCCCTGGAAGAGACAGCTTCCAGGGGATACCCACTCGGGACCCGCCTCTTGTTCCTCTTTTGGACAGGAGCTTTCTTTCCCTCAATAAATATATTCTGCTCATTAGCTCTGTTTTTTCCTAAAATTCATTCTTCCGTTTTAGAGAACATGAGCTTGTCCCAGGTACTTTTCAGGTCAGGGATCAGTTTTCCCTATACCATTTGGAGGTTTCCTATTGCAGGTCATCCGCCCTAGATCAGTTTTTTCTTCCTGTATCAGTATTACAAGTGTGTGTCACCAGACCCAGTCTCCATTGCTGTCTTAGCATGCCCGTGGGGTGAGACCAGCACAGTAGATCCAAGGGTGGAACCCCCAGCCACTGTGCCTGCTTTATAGGCACTTTAATATGCTGAGCTATTTGGCTGGCCCTTTTTCTTTGTTTTATTTATGTTTATTATTATTTTTTAAATTTATTTTTACAATAGTTAGTACATTGCATAATGTTGTCTTCATTGGTTGTTCAGAGTACAAGATACAGACAGGATTTCTTGTTCAAATATCATTAGTACAGATCTTTCTTTTCATTGCCCAAAGAGAAAGTCCAATAGTCCATAACAATAGCAGATTACCAGCTCATCTGGCATTATCAGGGCTGTTGACTTGAGCCTTTTAAAACTCAGAATATTAATATTGCTTTCCTTTTTACACCTAGTGATTAGACTTCTTTGCTGAATTATTAAGTCCAAGATAAAGCAAGACCTATGTTACAAAATACATGCAAGTTTTGTATCTCACAATGGTGTTTGATATATACAGAAAGATAGTGATGTTAAGCTCAAGTGCCTAAGTTAGAGGGTATAATATCATTAAGCTTCTTTTCTGGATAGTCAACAATTTAAGTTGGCAGTCCAAATAATTAGAGAAAAAGAAGGGACACAAGTATAGCCAATATTTTGGCTCTAGCCCCTTAAGGTCAGCGAGAACACAAGACCTAAAAGAACCTGTACTGTATAGCATATAACTCAGTGGAGTCCCAAATTTCCTGTTCAAGGAGATTATGGGGATGCAAAGGAAAGTGACTGAAAGTGACTGAAGATGTACAGTGTGTCTACAGGGAGTCACCTAGAGTGAAAGTACCCTTTCAGTCTTCCACAGAGAGCAAAAGGGTCAATCAATGGCTCTGATTCATCCAGATGGCTGACACTGACAAAAGTTTTATAAATAACAGTACATGGCTCCAGAATAAACCCTGAGAGGACCTGACTGACCTTTTTCTTTTTCTTTTTAAAAAGAAAAATTGCATGGCATAATACACTTGAATATGGAGATGCTCCAAACAATTTTATTTTACCCATAACAATCTATTATGATACATAAAGTTGATAGTCTGTTAAACAAATTGCAAAAGGTGAAAGTGGAACTTGGTATGTAATATCGTAGTTATTCTGTCAAGTATGAAATTTGATGATTTGATAAGGAGATAAATACAAAACATCAATTCCTTTAAAAAAAAAAGTGGAGCAAATTTTAAATTCATGTATTTCAATGGACATTACATTGCTTGGAAATACTTATGTGCCTATTATAGTGTCCAAGTTTCATGATAAGTGGTTTCTGAACAGCTGGGTTGCACCTGTAGCCAGTTTTGGGTACATAACTACATTAATCTCAAATGCAGGAGTATATTAATCCTCCTTACTGTACTCTCAGCAAAAATAAGACCTGTGTCACCCTTCAACTCAACGTGTAAACAAAGCAGTATGAATCTGAAAGCATATTGATGTAACTGAAAAAGAGAAAAAAACACATTTGTGTAAATAGAAAGATTTATTATTGCAGAAAGATGGTAAACATCAAGATAAATGAGAAAATTGTTGTCTATTTGTATAAATAAAACACTTCTATAGAATTGTTTTGTAGAGCTGATATAGAGTTAGGATTATGATCTCATGCCAACTCAACTATCTAAAGAATTGTTTACAATAAAGTTCATGGCCTTTTACTCATAAAGCTAGATTCATTTGATGAAACATAAGAAGCTTAAAAGTATGGAATATCTCTTTGAATTTTTCTTTTCATCTTTGATGGTACCAGGGATTGAACTCAGGACCTCGCTCTTGCCAGGTAAGCAGTTATTCCACTGAGCTATCTCCCTGGCCTCCTAGAGTACCTCTTTATATAACAGTACTTGTACACATATATGAAGTGAATTTGGAATACGAGAAAACCTATATGAAACAAATTTGAAAAAAAAAGCAACTAATTAAGCTAATGCTCAGGCACTGCATAAATAAAGTTGAGGTCATTTGGGACTGTTGCAAGAGACATAGTTAACATTTACCCATAACTCTAGAACTATAGTCACTTTAAAAAAAATGCTTTATTTTCAAGCATGTACCTTTCCATATCTTAAATAAGACATCATTAAAATCTTGCCCTACTGTTGCAAATGTATTATACTAGAAATTTATACAGCAAAGCTATGTTGCAAGTTTCTGGTCCATGATACAAATAATTTTTAAAATTATTTTTAAAATATTTATTGTACATTTTGTGTAGTAAAACCCTTGTCTAAGGATAGAATTTTAGGAAAAATAAAATAATCACTTTTATGATACATCTACTTTAGAAAAAGATGTTTTATTATTAATAAACAAAATTCTGGGGCCAGCCAGATAGTTCAGCTGTCTGGCTGTGCCTGCTCAGGCAGAGCGCAATAGCCAGGCCTCAACCCAGGAGTGCTGTGCTGATCCCACCCACCCTTGAGGGCACTGGGACAGTGATTGGGGCTGGGAGTGGTGGCGCTTGCCTATAATCCCAGCACTTGGGAGCCTGAAAAGAGGAAGATCACTATGAATCAGATCTACATAGTGAGACTCTGTAGATTCTGTACTAAATACAAACTTAAATTAAATTAAATTCTGATATATCAATTCACAGAAGTTTTATGAAAATTATATTCTTATTGTGTTAAGGGAGTGTGATCATTTTTATTTGAAATGTTTCTTTAAAGTCAGTATATGCTATCAGAATATTTGTCAACAGTGTTAAAATACTACTTTCAAATTTTCAAATTTCATGATTTTATTGAAGTTATTAGTAAGAGAATGAGTATAATGGTAACATAGATTCCAAAAATATTTTAAGAATCTGGCTATTTGTAGGTGTTTTTAAATCACAGAATGTTAAAATAAATGCAAGTTAACAACTATAGTCATTATTCATATAGGATAACAGGCAATTTTTGTTATCTTTTCTTCAGAACAAACTTCTGTAAATAAACATAGCATCACAGGGTGTGTGCTATAATCAAACATGCAAAAAATGAAGTCAAACTGTAGAAATTTAATCCTTAGGTAAACCACTTAAACAACATTTCCCAAATGACACACTGAAAGAGTGTATTATTTATTTGATTTCCAAGCTTGTAATAATTTCTATTAATGAGATTATGCAAACATATGTTAGGATATTAGGATATCAGTCTCAGTCATTATTCTCCTTTATAAATATAATATTTGAGTTGTCTATTCTTGTTTACATATAAAATAATATTTAACATGGGAACATAAGAGCTTTTCTCTCAGTTTATAGGAGAGTGAGCTGCACTAGATGTAGATATTTTTCCAGGTTTAGATATGCACTCAGTGCCTGAGTGGAATTTATTTTATTTTCCACTTGGAGAATGCTGACTGTCTTAAATTTTGCAGAAATTAAACCATTGACTATTTTGTAAGCACACAGGATTGCCTCTGAAAAAATAACACTAACCCATTCATTTATTACTCTACCAGCTTCCGTTCCTAGTGTAGCAAATAAAGCTAAGTGATAAGTACTAGAAACAAAACTGCCCTGGACACCACACATATCATTACTATACAAGAAAGTGAATCTGAGACTTTGTTTTTACTATAAAATAATCTAATCTAGCCTGACAAAAGTACGAAAGATGTTGTGGAATGAATTATAAATTTATCTACTTAAAAAATTCTACAGAGGCAACAAAGTTTGTAATAAGTTCAACATAAGTGTTAGCTGATTCCCCTATATTTTTTTCCTCATTTATTTAATGTTCAAGGATAAAATTCAGTGAAAGCAAGATCTTGATGGCATCTTATAGTACAAAATCTTTGCTTCTGCTTTTAAGTGAGTTTTTAAATGTTGAAAACTTAACTTTAAACTAGGTTAAATGTAAGGCCAGCCAAATAACTCAGCAGACTAATGTATCTGCATAGGCAGAATGCAGTGGCCTGGGTTCCATCACCCTCCACCTCCCCGTGCCCCCCAGGCACACTAAAACAGCGCTTGAGACTGGGCATAGTGTAGCACACCTGTAATCCCAGAACTCGGGAAGCTGAAAAGAGAAGGATCACCACGAGTACAGTCTACATAGTGAGACCTTGTGAACTCTGAACCAAATTAAACTAAAATAAAAACAGAGGGGGAAAAAAAAAGATATTAAATGTAAATAACTGCAATGTGATGTCTTGGTATATTTCTTAAGGACAACTTGTAAATATTTTAGATAAAATGAAATTATATTATCCATATTAGTTTTTAAGATAGAAAAAGCAGCACCAATGGAAGGAAACTAAAATTTCTTTTCCCGCTATTGATTCAGCTTCCCAAAGCTGGCTATAGTGTTGAAGACATAGAGGATGGAGGCATGTTTAACCTCCATGAAGACTGAATTGCAGGAGGTGCATGCTCATGTCTATTTCCCTGCACCAGACTTTTCATCAACAAAAAACACATTATGTTGAAAGAATTAACAGTAATCCTCATGGTATTTGGATCAGAGAATAGGAAATAGGGCTTTAAGTGACCATTCCATGTGATTGATTCTCTCAATGCACTTGAAGATATTAAAAAATAGCATAATTAATCACTAAGTGATGACTGTACGAGGATTTTTTTTTTTTTTTTTTTAGCTGACAGCTGCTTAAAATTCAAAGATGGGTGAAATGAGTAGAATCTATTTCATTTCCCTATAGTCAACCCACACGAAGGAGCATGCTCTCCAGGTCTCACACTGGATGGTGTTATCAGAGAGCATGTCTTCACATCTTGGGCCCCATTCTCAGGGTGGAGCTTCAGATGCAATCAGTGATTCATCTTTGTATAAGGTCACAGAAAAGACAATGATGAAAAGATGGGGAAAAAAAGGAAAATATGCAGAATAAAACATACTGTGCTTATCTAATTTCTTAGTTATCATTCACGAATCCACTTCTAGTAGCTACAAAGGCTAAAAAACAAAACAATTTTATTTTTAATTTCCAATGCACAGCTAAAAGCTAAAGATCTGTATTGCTAAGCTAGACAAGAAAGATGGATTTTAAGGAGCTAGCAATCATTTTCAGCATTACTTTACACTGCTTTTGGGGGCTGAGTTCTTACATATACTTAAACATATAAATTAGAAAGTAAACTTGGCTGAATACATACCCGGCCATCTCAGGTTTTTGATGATATGTGCAGCAAGTACATATTACAATTCAGGTACATAATAGAAATTATTATTTAACCACTGTACTCTCATTAAAGACCTAAAATTGTAAATATTTGAGGTATACAACTTGTCAAATGTAGAAAATTTTATATACACATGAAACTATCCAAATTTTTGTTTTTGTAACAAAAAATGTAACTTTTGTGTCTGACAAGGTCAGTCAAATTCCCCAGGAGTTACCCTGAAACCATGTACAGCGTTCTGTAGCACTTTTGTCAGTGTCAGCCATCTGGATGAGTCATGTCCATTCCTTGACCAATTTATCTTGGTCTTAACCATCCAGCAGAAAAATATAATCATGAGGCATAAAAAGTAAACCCATATTAGTATACTAAGCTGTAAAAAGCTCAAATCAACAATTTCTGCCAATTTTCAGTCTGCTGATTACCCACTAGTATTGTGCATTATTGGATTATATTTTGTTATTTTACTGAATTAATGCACCTACAATATTTGAATGGCAATGGAACACCCATCTCTGACAAAACAAGACAAAAAAGAGGGACATAAACGGAGGATCATTTTGTAATGGTATATATATATATATATATATATATATATATATATATATACTTAAACATATAAATTAGAAGGTAAACTTGGCTGAATACATACCCGGCCATCTCAGGTATAGCCAAGTTTACCTTCTAATTTATATGTTTACCTTCTAATTTATATGTTTAAGTATATATATATATATATATATATATATATATATATATACACAAAAATCATTGATAAATGTACAACTACTTTTTCCTAGTTCTCAGTTCAATGAGAAGATTTGTACTAATAGTGTTTAGACAAGTTATTATGCCTGCATCTTGTTCTCTGAATAACTACTATGGAGACAACAATATGAAGTATATTAATTATTATAATTCTCCTACTAGCCTGTTTTGAAACTGTCTCATTGTTACTTTTCTCAGTAAAATTAACAAAAAAAAAATTATGCCTTAATGCTATAGTTCACTTCTGAAAGTATTATCTCACTGTTTATTTTTCCAGTTTTCATTATTATTTTGTGACATCAATACCTGACATAAGATAATAAAACTATGAGAACTTTAGAAGGCAACTATGCTGACCATAACACCAACGTCTCTAAGAGCACTTTGATATGATCATTTGATATGCTTTTCTACTCTGAAATGACTTTTTCAAACTCACTGTAACAACCCAAGGATGGAAGACAATAGGCCTTCTTGCCCATTATTTGAATGTAGCATGATCTCAACTCTTTAAAATTTAGCATATTAGTCTGGATGTGGTGGTATATGCCTGCAATCCCAGCACTAGTAAGGCAGAAATCAGGAGGATCACTAGGAGTCTGAGCTGAAAGACCCTGCACACACAGACACACACACACACACAACCTTGAAAAAGATAAATAAAATTTAGCATATTAAAGAACTAATGTAGCTGGGCGTGGTGGCGCACGCCTGTAATCCCAGCACTTGGGAGGCTGAGGCAAGAGGATCCGTGCGAGTTCGAGACCAGCCTGGGCTACGAAAGTGAGCTCAAGGCCAGACTGAACTGCATAGCGAGACCCTGTCTCAAAAAGACAAAAAAAAAAAAAAAGAACTAATGTATTTTTGCTAATACCTTACTTTGCTTCTTTTATTTGAATATTTTATCTCTAATATTAGAGAATATTTTACTCGAATTTGTTTGCTTTTTTGTGTTTTTTTCTTATACACAGCTTATGTCAGTCATTGAAGAGTCAGAGAGAATTTAAACTAAATTTGGGCTTCTTGAAAACCTCACTGCTGTGACTAAGAAAAAATAGGCTGGGGATATAGCTGAGTGGCACAAATGCCTTCCTGGAAAGCAAAAGCTCCCCAGTACCAAAAAAAAAAAGAACTGAAAGCTAAAAAGAAAAGAAAAGAAAGAAAGAAAGAAAGAAAGAAAGAAAGAAAGAAAGAAAGAAAGAAAGAAAGAAAGAAAGAAAGAAAGAAAGAAAGAAAGAAAAGAAAGAAAAGAAAAGAAAAGAAAAACATGGCTCACGCCTGTAATCCCAGCACTTGGGAGGCTGAGGCAGGAGGATCGTTGTGAGTTCGAGACCAGCCTGGGCTACAAAAGTGAGCTCATAGCCAGCCTGAACTGCATAGTGAGACCCTGTCTCAAAAAAAAAAGAAAAACAACCTTTGGTGAAAGTAATAAAGAATGTTTTGCTAGCTACTGAATTACAATCAAGGAAGTTAGTTTCCCTTACATATTTTGTTTTATATTTTAGGTAGTCAAAGTGTACTACAGATATAAAGGTAAGTTTAAAAACTTATGCTATGAGTTTTTGGACTACTAAGTTGCTAGGGCTTGGATAACAATACTTTCTGTAGTAAGGATGTGTCTAAGACAGAAAAATGTAGAGAGCAGAGAGGAACTCCAGGAACTTCATCTTGATAGGTCTCCATATTGTACATCTTCCTCAACTATATCAACCATCCTAGTGTTCTTAATACTTCCTTCTTTGTCCAGTGCTATCAACCACATTTGGAAGCACTGAGTTCCTCAATATTCCTGAAACCTAAGAAAACTAAAACTAAGAAAACCCCCACTTAAGTCTAGTTGATTGTAGTTCTAAATGTTATCGCAAGAGGAATCAGTGCTAATGAATAATCTTATCTCTCAAATGACATACAATTTTCACTTTATATTTTATGTTCTTCTACATAATGAGCACTACGGGTTAAATAGTTGCCCAACTTTGTAATAAAATACCTGAAGAAAATACTGAAAAGAATACTTACTTTGGTTATTAGTTGGCTCATAGTTACAGAGGATACAATCTAAGCCCACTTGATTCTTTGGTTGGGGCCTGTGTTGAGTGAGACACAACATCAGAGCAGGCAGTGATTGGTGAAACAAAGGTATTGCTGTGTGACCTCAGGGTGGACAGGAAGCAAACACAGAAAGAGAAGTATAGGTTGCTGAATTAGATAGAAATACTATAGGCAGGACTGGGCCCTCAGAAGGAGCCAGTACGGAAGACAAGATGCCTTGCAACTATGAAAGAAACATAATCCCATGGTGGCCTGGAGTCCAAGACAAAAGATCAAGTGAATACATATCTCCCTAAATGTAAACAATAGGGATTAATATTCTAAATGAGTCTCTAACACGTTGAGAAAGCCAGAAAGAGCCACTAAACCAAATGCTACAGGAAAATCCTCTGTTCTCTATTCTTGCCTGCTTGCTGAGTAACTTGCTTCCCTACCAGATTGAGATTTAATCAACTTTACCTGGACAATTGTGTTTGTAGTCTTATTGATTGATCATAGTTTTGTCCCATTTAATGCCCATCTATTGCATTCCCACTTTTTCCTACCTTAAACCCACTTCATCGCATGGTTTTGCTCTATGTAAAACCTTAGGAAACCTTAGATTTCTTGACTACTCACTTGAGTCCCCTTTTTTCTATCTCTCAGACAGAAGCTTTCGTTCCTCCAATAAATATATTATGCTCTTACACTCTGATGTTCCTAAAATTCATTCTTTGGTTTCAGAGAACATGAACATATATCCAAAACATCTTTCATGTTAGAAGCTTCATTCCTCTATATAAGAATGATTAAGGATTCAGTATTACCATCGTGGGTGTTATGATTTGTGTCTAGTTTCCCCCCAAAGCTTCATATAGTCGTGGAACAGGACTTTTAGAGTTTGAGAATAATTCATGATCCGATGGGATTATGGGTGATCCAAGGATGAAATTATGGGTCTGAATATCCCTGTAATTATGGGTGTGGCCTGAGATGGATAGCTTGAGACAGAGTCTGAATGTAATGTAAGGAAGACGGAGAAATAGACATTTTCTCTGTTGCTGTTATTGGCTTGTTGTCATTGATGTTTTTCCATCTGTGAACTGCTGCTCTCTACCATGTAACTGTGTGTTTTGGAGCCAGCCAAGTGTGGACCAAAAACCCCCAGTAAATGTTAGCTAAATAAACCTTACCTTCCTTCATTTTGGCTGTCAGGTATTTGTCCAACCAAGGACAGAAGAGTAACTGAGACGATGGGTATACCTCCAATGACCTAGGGAATGTCCTCTGTGCTCATGCCCTAAAGACTTTATCACCTCCCAGTATTGCCATGGGCTAGCAACCAAGTCTTCAGACATGGGCCTTTGGGACATAATTAATTTTATTTGCTCCTTGTATGCATATTTTTACTCTATATATGTAACACTATATCGACATTACTACAGAGTTCATCAGTGCCTTTTGGCACTGCAGGACAAAGCCTCCATCTGGCAAAAATAGAGCTAATACGTTGAGTTGATTTCATTGCTTGGCAAGAAGTACTTTTTACCCTAATGGAAATGTACATTAAAATATTCATTTATTATCTGCTTATATGTTATCTATCTAATTATCTATCTCTATTTATCATCTTCATCATCATCATCATCATCATCATCAATCTCAGTGTTATAGTGGGGTTTTTTTAGTTTGTTTTTGTCTTTTTGAGACAAGGTCTCACAATTTAATTCAGGCTGGCCTTGAACTCACTTTATAGCGCAGGCTGGCCTTGAACTGAGCCTCTTAAAATACTGAGATTACAGGCATGTGCCATCAGGCCCAGCACCATCATAGTGTTTTAGCACAAATCTGATTGACATAGCCCATGCTGCTACTTCATCATAATTGAAATACAGCATGCTTGGAATGTGGTTATGGCTCCAGGAAACCTCAATGCATAAAGCACCAAGGCATAACACTGAGCTGTTACTGATGGGACAACCTTGGAGCACACTGCCTTCTTGTGCAGCAAGGAGTGCTTGAGGTGTTTATAACTCTATGTTTGTAAATCTGTGTAACTTATGTGTGAGGAGCTGAAATTCTTAGAAAAGTGAAAGAATGAGAACTCTGGCTTTATAATCACAGACTTCTTACTAGAAGAATGGAAGAAGACTAATAAAAAAGAAATAATAATACCCCGCATGAGTGCATAGAAATCTTTCCTATTCTCTCCTAATCACTGTGCTTTGCCAGCTATCTTAAAGGAAGACATCATCTGTGAACAGCAATGCTTCATGTGATATGGATCACCCAGGGAGAAAACTACATGGTCAGTTATTATAGTCAGAACTGACAGATTACTTCAGCCCTGAGTCTTTAGTAACTTTAAACTACCAAATGTAAATAAACCTACTGTTTTGTCTCAAAATAGAAATAATTTTATGGTTTTATAATTAGTAAAGTCAAACAAACAACGCAAAAGCATTGAAAAATACTATTTATCAAAAACCAACTGATAACTTTTGAAATACATTGCTTAAGGTTTTTATTTTATATATGCGCATATATCATATATGTATATCCATGGTATGTTTCAATCTTCATGTTTTGATTATTAATATGATGTGAATATTTTTCCATGTCATAAAAACTCACTGTTTTCAGTTAGCCAGGCATGGTGTTGCACACCTATAATCCCAGCACTTGAGAGGTTGAGGCAGGAGGATCAGTACAAGTTTGAAACCAGCCTGGGCTACAAACATGAGCTCAAGGCCAGCCTGAACTGCATAATGAGACCCTGTTTCAAAGAGACAAAAAAAAAAAAAAATGTAAAAGAGAGCAAGTTGAATAGAATTCATTGTATGAGTGGATGTGTCACATTTTATGTAATGAGCCCTCTTCTGATGATAATTTGAGAGTGGAAATTGATATTTAATTCTCTGATATAGATGAACAGAGGCAGCTCCAGAGATTTTGCATGCCATGCCCCAAAGATTAAGGTGACCTACTCCGTGTTTCAAAGTCCTTCAGACTTTCCTCTAGGGGAGGAAAGTGGGTAGATTCTTTAGAGTTGAGACACAAACAGAGCCTAAGTCCAGTTATTTCTGCTCCTTCCGGAGGCTTTGGGTAATTCAGATTTCAAGAAGAAAGTTTTTGTCTTACTGCATCATGACAGTAAGACAGTAAAATACTCCCACTAGTCCCACCTATTATACACAGTGTTCTTGTGGAAAGCACTTTTTTTAAAAAGACAAATGTCAGCACTCTTACCATCTACTTTCCAACTTGCTTTCTAAAATCATTACTTTTACAAACCCATGAGATGACTTTATAGATCTTGTGTTCCATAAAAACTAAAAGACACGACAAGAATGTAAAGATTGCTCTTGGCCCCTATTACTTCTTAGCAAACATGATATTTACTTTGATCCTTTTCCTAACCTATTTTGCTAAAAAAATATTTCCACTCTTACGAAGTTGTACATTTCTCTTGTAAATAAGCTTTAAAGCATTATGGAGCAATTTTAGATTTATTGAAAATTCGTTTAGATGGTATAGAGATTGTCTTCATCCTTTTTTAAAACAAGTTTTCTTGCTACTATTATGTCTTTTCAACTCTAAGTGAAATTTGTCGAAGGTATGAAACTGAACTTGGGACATTACTGTTAATTATACTCTTCATATTTCGCAAATTTTCTATTAATGTCTTTTTTGTTCTAATTCCTTAAAACTTGTTTTTCCAATATATTACTAACACTTACTGGTAATTCACAGCAAATATTTTTGTGTGTCTAATTTTGACATAGCACAATCCCCTCTGCACACACACACACACTCACACAAAAATACTCAATTTTCATGTGTTGAGTCATATAGACTTTCTTTGATCATGTTATATATCATTACTTCTCATATATCTAGTATTTACAAATCATGTTACTATATATTACCATAATTTCAACTTTATAAGGTTTATTAAACTAAAAAGCTACATTAGTAACACTAATGTGTAGTCACAAATGGGGTCATAAAATGGGTTGATAAACAGTGAATCTGTTGGTAAGTTTAAGATTATGTGTGAACATGTGAAACACAGAGGATTTCAAAAGTATGTGTTTGTGTAAAAGCCTGAAGGAGAAATGACCATTTGTAATTATGTACATCTACCAAGAAAGTAGCATAAACCATCTGAAAACACTGCACAACACTGCATGAAAGAACAGCCATATTTTCCTGATGTAAATCAGTCTGATTCTATAAGAGTGTATCTTCTTTTTTCAGGCAAGATAGCAGGTAATGCAACGGCAGACATTTAAGAGAGAGGTGTACTAGTGACAATCCAGTTCACCAGGGATATGGAAAGATTAAACAATCTCACATGTTTGGGAAGAGCATTCTGTTGTCAACTTTTATTGACCATACTTAGCAAAAATTTGGCCAAGCCCACATAGCTCACTTTGAAGGTAATTCATTGGCATAGTGCTACCTACTCCCCGCCAATACAAGGCCTCAGGAGATTTATTCAGACCTCCTATTACAGAATCTTGTCTCAGCTCAGCACACTGGTCTGGAACCTTCCTCACTCTCAGTCACTGGCTCTCATGTCACAAACAGAGTTAGCAAACCCCTGGGGTCTCTAAGTCTGCATCACTCCTGAAAAAGCCTCACTCTACAAACCAACACCCTTGCATGCTACTCATGGAGAACTCCCCCTGAAGGTTTGGGCACTTCTGACTTCCTCTATGTCCCAGACCTTTCCTCTTCAACTGAGCGGCCTTCCCTTTTGAGACCAGAGGAAAAAAAAAAAAGTTTGTGCTACTGTGGGGCAATTGCTGTTTTCACTCTTTCAAACACATCTTCTAATGCTATTTGCATGCAGGTGAAAGAAAAATTTTAGATTCAGTTACACTTCATTTTAGGCAGAGGAACAGGAAAAAGCCTCACACTTAAAACACACACACACACACACACACACACACACACACACAAACACACTCCAATAACCAATTAGTTAATTGTCCTGTCAAAGGAAGCCAGGACTGAAAATCACCCAGGAACAGAAATATTAAGAACCCTGTATCAAGAAAATTCTGAAGAGATATAAGAGATATAAGACTATAAAAACTGTGACTCAGATCAGAAGCAAAATTCAAGCAAGCTAGTGAATCACAGTTCTTAACAGTTCTATAAAGCAAAAGTACATGTAAGTCAATTTTTGTATCAGGCAGAGGAAGTGCTTTTATTAAAAAAAATACTTTAGAGTAACAGAGGCAGATCATCATATTTCTCAGAGTTTCTGACTTCCAACTAAAGCTCAATAATAAAAAGAACCTTTCCTTTACAGAAGATTCCACAGAAGATATTCTGTTGCAAACTTTACAGAGCTTATTCTCGCTAGAACGTGTACCTCAGAAAGTTCCCAAATTTACCATATATACACTGACAAAAAATTAAAAATAAACCAAGAGATTTAACGTAATACTTATTATTTTCAAAATAATAGTTTTTTCATTTATCTGCACGTTTAGCACCATTCCAAAGAAATGGTCAGCTGTAAGTTAGCTGACCTATCATAATAAGATATAAATTGTGCAATAAATATGTGCTGGTAATATAATTATAGAGAAACTGGAATTGGTGTACAGTATCCTATATGGGAATAAAGAAATATATGAACATGCAAAACCTTTGGATTTAGGTAATATATACTCCACTGAGAATAAATGTTAAGCAATTATTACATAAAATTCAACATTTTTGGTGGCAAGAAGCAAATATGTTGAAAGATAAGAGTTACTTCCAATGGTTACTTGATTATTATACTATAAATAAAGTAAAGAAATCATAAAAAATAAAGTCAGTGAAAGTACCACTTGAAATTCATTCTCTGCTATAAAATTTAATGAAATAAGTTGTGTGGAATGTACAAAATAATGTTAAAGTGATCTAAAGTAAATTTTTGGTGTCTTCAGATAATAGAGTTCTCAAATTTTTTTTCCACTGTACAGGGTTTATTTGGTATTGTAGTTTGTATGACAGTGGATTGCACTATTCACAGGTAGATCTTTTTACATTAAATGGCAATGTGCTATATATATATATATATATATATATATATATATATATATATATATCACAATATAAATTCCTTCAATAGTTATGATGGCATTGCACTTGTAGTCCTGGTTAGTATGAAGTAGCCCAGCATCTCTGAGATACTTCTCCAATATAATAATGAGGTAACTACATGTGCAAGCTCAATCCTATTTGATTATGGGATTTTAACTCTAGGACAAGGGGGACCACCCACTCGGGGCCCCTCTCCTGTCTCTCTCTAGGACAGAAGCATTTTTCCCTCAATAAGAATGTTCTGCTCATAAAAATCAGTCAATCAGTCAATCCAGGACAGACTAAATCACCATACAGTGGAATAATATCTAAATATATCATGATCACCTTAAGATGAATAGCCTTTTCCCAATAAATTTTTTTTTGTATTTTAGGGAAGGGTGTAGAGCGTGTTCACGGTCTCACTAGTATATTGTAGTGATCTGCCTGTTTACAGCCTCCCAAGGGGTAAGATTACAAGCACGCCACCACTGTTAGTCTCAATTGCCATTTTAGCATGCCCCATGGGTGGGGCCAGCAAGGCAGGCTTAGAGATGAAGCCCAGGCCCCTGCAGCTGCTTACAAGTGCTTTAATCCACTGAGCTACTTCGCCAGCCCTTCCACAATAACTTGAAACTTGTTAATAAATATTAACTCACTAAAACTATTATTTTGAATGTACAAATTATAGATACTTCAAATCCTTTATAATTAAAGCAGATTATGCACAGATACACACATATACTTTCTTCAAGGGCTGGAGAGACAGCTCAGAAGCGTAAGCATCTGCCTGGATAGCATAAGGTCTTGAATTCAATCCTTGATATTGATTGATAAATAAATAAATAAATAAATAAGAAAAACTTGCTTCAAATGTTTTATTGCTTGAAATGAGAATTCTGAATAAATTATGCTAAATATATTCTATGTGGGAAAAGAATATGAATGTGTTAGTGTGTACAAATGATATTTACTGATTTATGCATAAATTCAATTTTTATTTAATGGTTATGTTTCAGTTCCATTCCATTAATCATACATTCCTCACAAAATTCAGTAATTTCTTGGTTTCAGAAAATTTTTTTTGCTTCTTTGGTAAACGTAATTCTTTCCCTGAATCAAGAATAATAAGGCCAGGGTAATGCCCCTCCTATATATTTTTCAGCCCCTGTTCTTTAATAACATTTATTTAACAGATTTTTCATGACTCTCTGATACAAAACATCTTCTGTCTTCTCTATGATAGGAATATCCCAAGTGCTCCAGAGTCCTTGTAAATAGGTGATACAAGAATGTTAAAATTGGAACATGAATGACTTCTTCTGTAATTGCAGGGATGGTGAAGGCTAATATTTTTGAAAGTAACAAGAAATGTGAATATTATGTCTCACTGGAGTTCACTCTCTGGACTTACAGAAAGAAATGGGTTAAAGGAATAAACCTTAATAATTCCAACAGAGAAAATACAGGAAATATAGAATTTTTTCTATGACTGAAAATGCAACAGAGTTAGTGGAAAGAAAGAAGATAGCTGAGATAGAAGATTTTCAAGGGTTACAACTGAAAAAAAATAGGAATTTTAAATAGAAATTTGTAAAATAAAGAAATACAGTTCCTTTATTTGTAGAAAACACACTTTACAAATTTGCAGATAAAAAATTTGTTCTCAGCAGATGTGGTCCTTGGTTTTAGACTGTAACTTATAAAACTGAAAAAAAAATGTTTTTTAAGTTATCTATTCTTGGAAATAGCTAAACAATGTAATAAAATGGAAATAATAATGCTAAAACAGTTCTTTTTATGAGGTGGTTTTATTTCCTTCGTATATGTATTTAGAAAAATAATTCTTTTTTCATACTGTGTATTCTGCTTCATTTTTTGTTGTTTTTTTCTCTAAATTTTGCATACTGTTTAAATTAGCCATAATGTTTATAGGAATGTATGTTTCCTCAGTTATCCACAAAAGTTCATTTTGCTTATTACTTTTATCTTAGTTACTTTTTTCTCATTGCTGGGGCAACAAAAAGCAGAAGCCCAAATTAAGAAAGGTTTACTTGGCTCACAGTTAGTGGAGGTTTCAGTCCATACTCAGCTGGCTACATCACAGATGTCAGTAATACATGGTGGCAGAAGGCAGCGAAACAGCAAGAGCAAACAAGAGGAGTAATGCAACAATGGGTATAGGGAGCAAATTTGTCTCATTCGTGTTGTATTTAGGCTATCTGTCCAGGCTGAGTGTAGCACTCACACCCATACTCTCAGCAGCACTCATACCCACGATCTCAGTTCTAGATGATGAATTAACCAGAAACTCTAGAAGTCCATCCCAAAACTACATGAGGCTTTGGGGAACAACTAGACACAAACCATAATATTCCACTCCTGGACCACCCCAAAGACTCATACACATCCCTTTATGTAAAGGTCATTTTAGTCCATCTGTAACTGACCAAAGTCTTAACAGTTTCAACATTGCTGAAAATTTCAAGTCCTAATTCTCCTCTAAGATTTAAGACAAAATATTAGCTATGAGCCTTTGTACAAATGAAACATTAAACACTTCCTACATTCTGTGGCATAAGGTAAACATTATCATTCCAAAGGTATGCATAGCAGGATAGCAAGCATTGGGACCAAAGCAAGTCCAAAATACCTTCTGAAGGGCAAGCATTAAGTCCAATAATTCCATGTGAAAAACTATAGCCATGTGTAATTAGTTGTGAGCACCAAAAGCCTTATGTGCCTCTGCCCCAACCAAATTTTTTGTGATAGCTCCCATGGTTTTTCTCTTCTTAACCTCAGCACACATACATTCTGCTTGCACTTAAAACCAGTGCCAAGTGGATGATACCAAAGTCTGCTGCTAGATAGAACAGTAGCTGGACTTCCTTCTCTCTGGACCGTAGGGTTTGAGAACCTGATTTCTGAGCACTCTAAACCTGATTCCAAGAAATAAATTCTCCATGCCAGTGCCATTCCAGAACTTGGGGCTCTGAAGCTTTCCCCTCACAGAGATATCACTCACCAATGAAATTCTGAGGCTGCAAGTGTGGAGACCTGCCACCTGCTGTGATGCCCTTAGGCCGTCCTTTCCATTCTCTTGTTCCTTTCCAGCAATGGAGATCCTCTCAGCTCTATCTTTGCAGTACTGGAGTTTTCCTTTTGACCACACATAACATTTTCAATCACCTGCTGGGCTCTTTGCTCTTGATTTTCAACATAAATCTTACTAAAAGCCCTCAACAATAACCATGCCACTAACTCAATATTTGGCTGCTTTTAAATTCCTTTTTTCAGCTTAATCAGTCCTCTATGGTTAATCTCAGTCTTAGGTACTCTCTGGATAGGGGCAAAATACAGACAAACTTTGTATCAATCCATAACATGAACGATCCAAAGTCTAACACTCAATGCCGTCCTCAGCAGAAACCTCCCAGCCTGCTCTTTATACACAGGAATATCTTCTGATATTCTGAGCTCTTAATAAAATCTCCCACACTGAATAGCTGGAACTATTTCAGCACTTCTCTTGTAGGCAACACCTCTGAACCTTTCCTATATCTTTCCATAAGCCACTCCCAAAAGCTTATAATCCACATGGCCAGGAAGTCATAGGAATGACCATACTTCTCTGGTACCAAATTCTCTTTCAGTCACTCTTCTTTCATTACTAGGACAAAACACACAATGCCCCAAGTTAAGGAAGGAAAGATTTTTTAGCTTACACTTAGTAGAAGTTTTAGTCTACATTCAGCTGGCTCCAAGCAGAGTGGTACGTGACTCACAGCAGCAGTTCATGATGGCAGAAAACATCAGCAGGTAGGAACAAATAAGAAGAGCAGTAGCACCAATGAGCAACACAGAGCAAGTCTGTCTCCCTTCCGTTGCATTACGGCTGCCTGCCCCAGACTAATTGTAGCACCCATGCCCATAGTTTCACCACTGGATCATGAATTAATCACAAATTCTAGAAGTCCACCCTATAACTACCTGCAGCTTTGGGAGGACAGCTAGGCACAACCCATAACAAATTTTATCCATCACCACTTATTGAAATTTTTATATTAGCACTTTGCTGAGTGAAAGGTGGTACTTCCTAATAATTTTGATTTAAATTTACCTTAAGATTAAGTATCTCTTCATACACCAGTTGGTAATTTTTACATATCTTTGGAGAAATGCTTATTTAGATATTGTAATCTTTTTTTTTTTTTTTTTTTTTTTTTGGCAGAGTATCACAGTATAATGCAGGTTTGACATGAACCAGCATATGTGGCCTCAAATCTATGGTAATCTCTCTGGCTCAGTTGCCAAATTGATAATCAAAACATCTTCATAATATATACTTATCTTTTAACATCTGAAGCTTCAACAGTGATATGCCTTATTTCATTTGTAGGACTATCAAATAGCTGCTCTCTAATTTGCCATCCTTCCATTTAATTAAATAATTATTGTAAATAAATCATACTGCCTTGAATGGTGCTACTGTTTTTATCTATTTATAATTTTTCTTATGTACTTTATGTTTTATCAAGGGCAGTTGCAGTGTTTTGGTTTTTTTTTTTTTTTCATTGGCAACCTTTATCTTTTCCAATTAATCAATGCCAGAAATATTTAGCCTTCTTCTAACTGCAATCCTCAAATTTTATGTACCTGAAATTCTTAATAGAATATATAGACATTTTAAACTTTTTCAAAACACCATTTTAATTTTATTTAAAAACGTATTTTAAATTTATTCTGACACTTTGACCTATATCTTATATAGAAGCTGAGAAAATTTAGGTATCTTTTTCTTGTATTATAGTTTAATATAATTTTGTTGTGAGGATATATTTTCCATAATCAACATTTTTCTATATTTAGTGATGTTCACCTCATAAGTCAGAATGTAATATGTATTTATGAATGATCCATGCACATTAGAAAATAATTCACATATGAACATTTAGGGTAGAACATGAATTGTCTGTCAGTTTGATTTATTTATAATTTTATTCAAGTATTCTATCACTTTACTTATCTTTTATTAATTTTATCAATTATGAGAATGAAGTGTACAAGTCTGAATTTGTCATTGCCATTTATTCTTTTCTTCTTTGACAACTGATACACCACCTTGAAAAATTAAATTTTCATAGATAATGAGACCTTTTATTTCTAATAATATTCCTGTTCTGAAATCTATATTATTTGACATTAGTAAAGCTAGACCAGCTTTCTTTTTCTGTAATGAGTATATATTACACTGATGTTCATCCTTACTATGTGATATATATATATATATATACATATATATATATATATATATATATTTAGTTTGTTTGTCTCCTTTTCAGACAGTTTCACCATGTGTTCAGGCTAGTCTTGACCTTACTTTTTCTACTCAAGACTCAGCTTGAACTAACAGTGATCATCGCACCTCATCCTCCAGAGTTCTGGAATTACAATGTGCACCACCATACCCAGCCTATGTCTTACATTTAAAGAGCATTTCTTGCATTAAGCAAACAGACAGGTTTGTTTCTATTTTCTACTCAATCTGTATTAACTTACTTTTGGTTATATATAATTTTTTCAATATCTGATAAATTTCTGGAGAATATACTTTCTGTAATAATATTTTTGGGAGAAACTATTTCCATCTTTGTATACAACACTGAAAGCTTAAGCAGTAAGAACATTAGTAATCATATACTATATTGTAGTGAAAAAGTATATACGGTATATATGGAGTAAGCAATAGTAAAGAGTTTTCAAGGGAATTAATTTAGTATAGAACACATAATCTATAGGATTTTTTATAATATTCAACCAAAAAGTCAAATGTAGAAGATCTGTTCACGCACAAGAGACCTAAAAACACAATAGCAGACCTAGATCCTATGGCAATGTTCTTCATAAATCCAGCTGAAAAACTAGAGTCCATTTGGATTCTACATGGATCTAAATGGATGCCAAGAACCTATGACCATTGTTCATGCTAATCTATATCATAGATCTGCACTCTGAAGGTTCAAAGGCGATTGGTAGAAGCTCACAACTGTATGCCAGGGGAATGGAGGATCTATGCTACCAAGTCTAGAGATCTGCAGTGGAACCAAGAAGTTATATTCAAAGTAAGGACCAGAGCTCTTCCAAAAAGAACTATAGCCATCCTCAGCGACAGTGAGTACTGGAGCTCCACTGATGAGAGAACACCTGAGCTCATCTTAGGAAAACCTGCTTGACAAGCTTCTTCACAAGAATCAACAGCATACCATCTTTCCCTCTGGTTCTCTTTTTATGATGTTGGCCACAGACCTAGTAGTCTTGCATGCCCAGTATCATGCTTATTCAGTTCAGCTGGGTTTTGCAAGTTGACAATCAGTTAATTTACCAGAAGATGAAACTGAAATTTAGTTCTCCTGTGCTTTTATAAATGAATATTAAATGAAATTTGAAACAATACAAAATGAAAAATGTGCATGCTAAGCAATTGAAATGGAAGATATGTTGTAAAATATCATAGTATGGAATATTATATATAGTTCTATAACAACATATTTTTAGAAATGGATATTTGAATGAAATATTAATGTTACTGAAAATCCTATCATTTACTTTGAATAGCATGTTTGTAAGATCCCTTCTTCCACTAGAAAACAGTAAAGATCTAGAACTCTAATTTCATATCTTTACTATTCTCCTGACTTTATTAGAAATTCAGTGATGCTTTAAGTTGGTTACATTAATGCCTCTGAAGTATTCTTTCTCAAGCTACTTGTTAAATATTAACAGCTATAATTTTAATGTTAACAGTAGAAGAATTATTTCCCCCAAACTCAGTGCATACAATGGAAAAATACTTCTAAATAAAATTATGTTTTGCAGTTTGACATGCTGTAATCATTACATCATCATTATGGGTGCATCAATGCACCGATTATAGCTGGTCACCACCTTTTTCTGAGCCAGTAATACTGTTCTTCTTGTCTGTGTATTTCAAAAGATCTTCTTACTTTATATATAGCTACTTGCAAAAATATCATTGTTGAGGACAAAGGGGAGAAAGAGACTCATTCAACTAGATATACAAGCTTAATACATGCTCTCTGAGTAGATGAATCAACCAGAGGAAGTTATATAAAACCTTCCATTTTGCCTCCTTGGGTGTAAAAAAATAAATAAAATAAAATAACCACTATCAAAGCACAGAGAGATTTGCATTTGGTTACTCTCCAAGTCCCAATTCACTTTAATAGTAGGGTGCCAAGGCACATTGAGGTAAGTACTAAGATCTCATGTTTAAGTATGACAAGAGAGTATTGGGCTTTGTCTACATATAGGACAGAGAAAGTGTTTGTTTTCTTATTTCCCAAAATTTGATGGTTCAACTTGGAAATAAAATCAGTCTAGTTCTGATTAATTAAAAAAACTATAAGTAAATCTTATATTTTGATAAAATTTTGCTTCCGTGTTTTCATCTTTTTAAATAAATGGCAATAAATGTGAGGAACTAAAACACAAAGTGTCACAAAGTGCATACATTTGATGGCTTTGCTTTCCAAAAATGTTTTAAGAATACAATTTGCCAAGGAAATCACATCTGTGAACTGTTAAGAAGAGAGCTGATTATTATACTTACATCTTTAAACATTTCATCAATAAATAAATAAGGGCCGGGCGTGGTGGCTCATGCCTGTAATCCCAGCACTTGGGAGGCTGAGGCAGGAGGATCGTTGTGAGTTCAAGACCAGCCTGGGCTACAAAAGTGAGCTCAAGGCCAGCCTCAACTGCATAGCGAGACCCTGTCTCAAAAAGACAAATAAATAAATAAATAAATAAATAAATAAGGCATTAAAATTTCTACTTTTTTGTTTTGTTTTGTTTTGTTTTTCAGGGAAGGGTCCACAGGTTGCTCAGGGTCTCACTGCTAGATTGGACTCACAGTGATCAGCCTGTTTGCAGCCTCCCAAGAGCTGGGATGATAGGTGAGCTCCACCACACTTAGTCTCAATTGCTATCTCAGGGAGCCCTGGGGGAGGGGCTGGCACAGCAGGCCTGGGGATTGAGTGCCTGACTCCTAATCCACTGAGCTACTTGGCCAACCCAGGGCACTAACATTTCTGATCATGAAATTTTACTTGGACAGACCACACTTACTGTTTTTTTTTTTTTTTTTTCTGTGTGAAATATGACTGTGTCATTTGTCAAGTTAGTACTGTGCTGTGCAGGAAGAGACATAAAGGAATATATCTCAATAATTTTTTAAATTATGGATTGGCACTTTATTAAAGTAAAGTAATTATAAGATATATTTCACCAAGCAAATTGTCTGCTAGGTACTGCATTAAAATTTCTTCACGAGAAATAATCAACTTGAAAAATTCAGATAGATGTTGATTCTTCTGGAGGCAGGACATCTAATTTTCCTCAAATTCTGATTAAATTATAGAACAGACACAAATGTTCAGTAGATAATTAATACATTTTACAGTAATCATATTTTCCAATTGTTTCCCCAGTGACAGTGTGATCAAATTTGAGGAAGCTGCTTTGTCATTGAGCTACACTACCAGCATCTCCTTGTCCAGGCTGTTGAATGGAAACACTAGTGCAGATTTTGAAACTTGAACATACAGATGTGGTAAAATGTTCTCCACCAGGAATGCTAATACAGCCAGAGGCCAACGGAAAGCGCTGACTCTGACCTGGATGGAGGTTTCTCTACTGCCTTAGAGAGGGCCAAAGATGATTTGGTAGTTTGATTTCTTCTAGGAAGATAACAAACTAACTTTTTCAGAGCCTCTCGTGATTTACGTTTCTATTATAGACTTTGTAATATTTGATAATAACACGAATTATTTATTTTCCCAAACTTTACATAGAAAAAAGAGATCTCATATTGATTAAAATTTTAAAGTGGTGTCAGTAGTTCTAATTAATTTTTTACAGTTTTCCACAGATGGTATCCAATGAATAGTGTGCTATGAAAAAAAGCCAACGAAATAATATTCTTGTGCTTAAGACACATGACTACAATTTATTTCTAAATATAGTTTTAGTCACTTATATAATTAATATGCTTAGATTATATTTCTGAAAAATGGCTTTAGAAACATAGGAAGACATTCTTTTGAAATACATTTCTGAACATAGCTTTAGTAACATAGGCAGGATATAATGTAGAAGACTTCAAAGAGTATACATCCAGGATAATTATACTGCGTACATATATACATATATTTAATAATATGATAAAATATCAATAAAAGTTGATCAATATTTCATATTTCCAGGTTAATGATGTATATGACATTACAATTTTAATTTTTAAGTTGTAATCGATATGACTTATCTCAAGTCTTGCTAAAGATGCACATTTCAATTTTAAAAAAGGAAATTAGGTACAATTATCTCATTTGAAACTAAAGTATATGCCCTAGAAATTTACCTGTCAGTAGATTTAGATAGATGGTGGCACAAATATTTATTAGGCAACTCTGAGAATTTCCATTACTATTTGGAAATTAATGTCTTTTTAAAAGTATTTGCTACAGTGCATCACTACACAGATGGAACTCTAATACTGGGATTTCAGACTTCTTTGTACTTGGGGTCAGGGCTGGCATGCTGCAGATCAAACCCCAGTTCCTGAACTTGAAAAATTGTCTTTGTAAACATTGATGCCAAGGTGGAGGTTGAATATTATATGTACTTCAAGGTTCATAACCCCAAAGACACTGCCTTTGCTTTATTAGAGTAAATAGTGACTATCTTTGAAAATTACTGTGTGTCAGGGTCACTCTAATTCTATAATTTCTTTCCTATTGTCATTATTCTGACTGAAATCCAGATTAATAAACCCAAAGATAAAATAGGTGATCTCTTTAGCTCACTAATGTTTAAAGGATTATCACTAGCTGCAATGATATTTTTTTCTGTCAATAACTCCTGTGTCATAACTGTTCTTGATATGGGCTTAGCTTATTGCAAGCTTTATGTGATAAGGATTGTTCTAATTTCTACGTTTTAAAATTTGGCAGACTGTTCTATAACTTAAATCCAAGGAAGATGGAAAACGGTTTAACTCATTGTCCCTCCAGCAAAACCACAGAGGACAAAACACTTCCTTTAGTCCCTGACTGTATTAGGAATTGTCCAAGTATGGCTATAATGGTAAAAATGGAGCTTCTCTTTGTGTTGGTTGTATTAAATAAGACAAGGTGAATATAAATTTTGAAATTATATATCTTAAAACCCTTTTTCTTAGTAAGCATACAACGCATTTTTTTTCAGTAACACTGAAGTATACAGTTATCAACATAGCGGAACAATGCAGAAAATTGTAATAGACCAAGAGAGATTTATAGGATGAGCTCATTTTAAAGAGTCAGGTTTATGAGTTTCCTTGAGAGATGGAGTGCTTTTCTTATTTACTCAAAGGGATGAAAACAATTGTTCCAGGATAGCAGGCCAATATCGCTATAGGGAAAATAGTAGATGTAAAAATGCACTTTGCTACATGAAACTAAATGTTCATATAGGATGAAATAAATTATTTTGAGGAAAAGAAATTATGTTACCAATGACTCAGAAAAATACCCTATAAATTAAACATGTCACACACTTTTCATAACCATTTTCCTCTTAGATTTATCTTGTATTTTGAGTTTCACTAAAGGAAATTCAAATGAAATTGTGTTTTCAAGATGTATTATGACAGTAAGTAGGTCTATATTCCAAAATGGCAGTTCTTGCTGACTAGCAACTCATTTAAGACCATTTTTACACATATTAAAAGTTAGATGGGTACATTTGTGACTAGTATAAAATAGCTACACATAGAAATAAAGATATTTTTTCAAGGCCAGCCAAATAGCTCAGTGGATTAAAATGCCTGCAAGCAAGCACAGGGGTCAGGGATTCTTTCCCCAGGCCTGCCATGCTGGTTGAGACGGGGCATGGTGGCGCACACCTGTAATCCCAGCTCGTGGGAGGCTGTAAACAGGTGATCACTATGAGTCCAATCTAGTAGTGAGACCCTGACTGTCTGTAGACCTTTCCCTAAAAATAAAAAAATAAAGAAAGAAGATATTCCATAAATGTTTTTAGGTCCTTATACAAGTTAGTTCTGACGAATATGGAAGATATGTAATGTTAAGAATATTGTGTGTTTGACTGGGAAAAGCCCTAATAACAGAATCCAACATCTAAGATTTAGCATTTACTGGCTGTAAGAAACATGTGTTCATTGATTTAGCCTCTGAAGTAATTGTTTCCCTTATCTACTAGAAAATTTCCAAGAAGCATCTGCCTTATCTAGATGTGCATTGGTGTGATTACTTAGAGGACAAAAAAAATAAAAAACTTTGAGAATTATGATATTAATTCTTTAGCAAAAATATTTTACTCAAGTCTATTTTTACTAAGATTTGGATTTTAATTTCTTCTCTCTCACACAGACAACAGCAATATAAACTTGTGTCTTTGGTGAAAATTCATTTCATAAAGTACTCCACAATACATCACACCCATGGGAAATAAAGTACAGTCTATGACAATCATCAAGATGATTCATATGAGAAAATAACTCTGAATTCATTTTAAAATTATGACATAGATGGATCTTTTTTCCTAGTAATTAGCTCTTCATCACTTCTTGTCCATATTGGCTTATGTATTGTTACACAAATAGTAATATATGGATATAAAAATGCAGATATACAACAATGGCTTTAAAAAACTATGACAAGCTGTTTTTCTTCGTCTCAGATTAAAGAACCAGCCACTTGTCACTTTCAGAATTTTTCTTTATTACAACCCCTAATGTATGTTTTTATCCATGTCCATGTCCATATCAGCTTTTGATTTGTAGCTTCAAATATCTCTTATACAAACTGCCACAGTAAATTTCTAACTTTGAGTCCAGAGACACAGCACAGCAGACTAAAACACCTGCATAGGCAAGCACAGGCACCATATGCTATGTCAGCCTGGTCTCCAGTATGGGCTGAGCTAGCCAGAGTCCAGATGTAGTGGCACATCCCTGCGCTGGGGAGGCTCAAATCAAGAGAATCACCATGAGTCCAAGCTGCATAGTAAGACCCTGGAACAGCCAAATACATTAATATAAATAAGTAAATAAATAAATACATAAATAAATGAATAAATTCTAACTTACTATCTAGACAAGCCTGCTTCACTTTTTATTACTCCTTAAAAACTTTGTTATAAATGTTTATTTAAAATTTCTTTCTACCATGAATAATACATGTTTGATTTTATTACATGACTCCAAAATAATTTCCATACATATATATATATATATATGTATATATATATATACATATATATATATACACACAGACAGAGAGAGAGGGAATATTGAAGAGAAATACAAAAATACATAAATACCTTGTGCTTTACACATTCATCTATATGTAGACATATAGTTTTTACCGCAAATTTTGACATTTAAAAACTTATATATAAAATCTATTATTTTATCATTTTCATATGACACCTGATACAATTATAATAATTTTATTTTTAAAATTATGAGCACATATCTGCATATATAACATTATGCATATGTAATATAAATTCTCTCATGAAACATGCTTTACAAAAGATTCTACTGAATACACTAGAGAAACTATGTAGTGTTCCTAGGTCAAATAGCCTGAACATTTTAGTACTTCTTTCTCAGGTATAAAGTGTATATTCCTGATATTTTATGACATTATTTTTTTTTCAATCTCACTGACTAATGATATCTGATTCATCATTCAAAACAAAGTTCCCTGTAACATTCCTTTTTGAGTTTTCATTGGTTTGGGTTTTCTTTTCCCCTCTGAAGCAAATTTCCTACTCTGCCTCTGGTATTGAACCTTTTCATAACTAGTTTGTGTATCCTTCTATCATGACAAAATATGGAGTGATTTGCATCATTTTCATTTTTATCTGGTGCGTTTTATTTTATTTTAATTTATTTTATTTTTTGTGTTATGGCCAGCTCAGCCATAATATATTGGAGTGAGGGCCACACAGCATGCGGTGTCAGGGATCGAACTATGATCCCTGCAGTTGCCTAGCTTTCCTAAGCAGGCACTTTAGATCATTGAGCCATCTTGTTGGCCCCTATCTGGTGCATTTTAAAAACTGGTTCCTAAGGGCTATATATTTATATATTCTTATTCTTAACCCTTACTATAATGAAAAACATTGATGCTCCACACATTTCAAATTAGATTTCATTTACAAACATCTTTTTAATTGAATCAATGCATCATTAGGTCATTACCACTCTAAGTAACAGTATAAATTAGAAAATTCCTTTTAATAGCTTTATATCTATTTAAGATGCACAGAGGTTGTAATATTCTTTGTGTATATTAAAGATATTAATTGCAGTGAGCATATTGCAATAAATTAAAGAAGCTTTTACTTTTTGCAACATTTTACAGTTTTAGTTTATACATGTAATGTAACCATCATGAATAGTTAATTTACATGTATGTGGTGAAGCAACTACTACATTCAAATAAATAAACATAGCTGTCATGTCACATAGTTTGCTTTCTTTTCTTTTTCTGTATGTGGCAAAAGTCACAAAGTGCTTCAGTGTTGGCTAATTTCCAGTATGAGTTTCCTAGTCAGTATACCCACTATATGAAGTGATGAATGGCTCCTTAAGAACATGATAATTTTAATGATTACATA
This sequence comes from Myocastor coypus, assembly GCA_004027025.1. Taxonomy (NCBI): domain Eukaryota; kingdom Metazoa; phylum Chordata; class Mammalia; order Rodentia; family Myocastoridae; genus Myocastor; species Myocastor coypus. The sequence goes on along the minus strand of PVJA010004818.1, from coordinate 5,446 downwards.
TATGTGATCAATTTTTTTCTTGAAATGTTTGTAACTCCTTGACCAAATGGGATTCGTGCCAAGGATGCAGGGATGGTTTGATATATGCAAATCAATAAACAATACACCACATCCACAAAGCAAAAGACAAAATATTGATGAGATTATCTTAATAGATTCAGAAAAAACTTTTGACAATGTTGAACATTCATTTCATGATAAAAAAAAAATATCCTATAGAAACTTGAAGTAGACAGTCTTTACCTCAACCTTATATAAGCCTCTTACAACAAACCAACAGCCAGAATCACACTACACGGGTTAATTTTTTTTATGTATTATTTTTATTTTTGCAGAACTGGGGATTGAACTCAGGCCCTTGTGCTTGCCAGGCAAGTGCTTATTCTACTGAGCTATCTCCCCAGCCCGTACTACATCTTTTTTTCCTCTGAGGTTGAATGATATGAAGGTCAATTATATAACACAAACAATAAAATGAAATTTCTTTTTTTTTTTTTTTTTTTGTCTTTTTTGAGACAGGGTCTTGCTATGCAGTTGAGGCTGGCCTTGAGCTCACTTTTGTAGCCCAGGCTGGTCTCGAACTCATACCAATCCTCCTGCCTCAGCCTCCCGAGTGCTGGGATTACAGGTGTGAGCCACCACGCCTGGCTAATAAAATTAAATTTTGAAAAATCAGAATTTCATACAAAACAGTACATATTATATAATTTTATATAATATATATCAAAATTACGTGTATATTTTTTCATGTATGAGGAGGTAAGGAGAAGGAGGACATAGGGATACACGGAGTGAAAGGAAAAATGGGGGAAAGATAGAGACAGGAGAGAGAGGGAGAGAGAAAAGACAGAGACAGAGAGACAGACACACAAGAGGGAGAGAGACAGAGATAGACAGAGGCAGAGACAGAGAGATATTTTTTGCCAAAGTAGAATTCAGTGAAGTGCGAGAGAAGGCATATCAGTGCAAGTCGTATGTTCACTGAAATATAGTCTTGAGATGCTCTATGTAATCCCATGGATTCTTCTACCTTTCCTCTATTTGGTGTTTCTCTGATATATCTTTGCCATCTGGCTGTCTCTCTAAAGTTCTATGTCATGCTACTTTATGAAAATCTATTGTAGTATATGCTAAAATGTGAAATATGAAGTCAGTTTTGATGATGTAGAAGGAGCAAAGTAGCTTTTTGGCTTTGGCAAAATTTTTCCCAAGTAGCAATGACTTTATTGATGAAACTTTTATGGGATCAAAAAATCTCATTAGTTCTCCTAATTGCAAACATTTATCCAAATTCTTCAAAAGTTTTTCAGGTTTCATGGAAAATGGCAAAATATTGGGTAGTAGAAAAAGAGCCTTTGTGAGATTTCATGTGCAGATGCTGGAATATAACAGTGCGAGGAACAGAAAGAGAGAAACGGTCCCCCACAACACCGGAAGGACCTGAAGTGAAAATTGAAGTTCACATGGAGAGCAAAGAGACAGACAGCCATTAACAAAGAAGGAGGTGGCAGGAGTGCTTCAGGCCTGAGCCCATACACATTTATGGGGGTTTGCAGCTCAACTTGCAGATGCTTGGTGACCAGTGGCACTGAGGCTTTCACGGAAGATTCTCTAGAGGAACAAAGCCACGGATGCAGTGGAATGCAGGGGCTGGTGAGGTATTCAGATTCACACGTCCCAGAGAAGAATGCAGTTGAAGAGTTGATATCTTATTAGGGGCCAAAACTGAGCTCAGAACTCAGAACAACCACAGGCCATCTCCATGTGGCGGCTTTTCCTCTCATGGTGAGGCTGCTGAGCTCAAGCCAAAAGAAGGTCAGGGCCATATATCCAGTTGGTTGGAGATGTGATCTTACCGATAGAAACCACCTTTAGCTTTAGTGGAACTAAAGGGACAGGCTTGCTGGAATTATCTACTAGAATCCTGTAAATCTATTGCTGGATTTCAGGGACTGAAGTAACAGCAGGATAAGATTCCCAGAAGAATCATACAGACATAGAATAGAAATAAAAGTGGCTTTTTTGCTGGCACCTCAACAAGGGACCCATGTCACCCTGAGAGCTCCAATTCTGTCGTAGTTTTTACTTTTATACTATTCCTTTTCTATGGAGCAATGTTTCACTAGTGAAAGGTGCTAAATGAAGTCACAGAAACAAATATCCACTAGATAATGTGGAACACACTGGTGGCCTTTGCCAGGGACGTTGAACCCTCTTTCAGAAGCAGCTATGGGTTGCTAGAAAGTCAAAATGACAAAGCAGAGTGTGTTCCCTCCCTCCCTCTCAAGTTTGCGGCTGTGTTTGTAACTCAGGAACCCAGAAAGTCATTCTTCAGTCCATGGTAATCTGTATTGTGGAGCTAAAGGCTTGAGTTATTAGAGGTAGTGGGAAAAGAATGCCAAGTGAAGGCTTATTTAGGGCTCTTAGTTCCTCTGTGAGGTCTGGAAACCTGCCCCCTACCACCTTGAGAAACATCCTTCACATTATTTCCTTAGACTCCATCCCTTCTGAGTCTGAATAGGAAAGCTGTTTCCTGTATCCTTTTTAGTGATTTTCCCTATTATTTTTCCTGATAATTTATCTGAAGGCAACAATTAGTCATACTGAAATTTCTGCAAACTACTTCCTCATTCACTAGCAGGTAATCTAATGCTAGTATGCACTGAGAAACTACTTTTGAGGTTTTGAATTTTTTTTTAAGCCAGGAAGTCTCACTTTTAATAATCTTCAGAATGGCTTGTAACTGAATTATTCCATTTAACACAGATGGGAATATGATACCTTCATGACCTAACTTGAGCCCAAATACCACCTGTAGTATTGAATTTTCCTGTCTGGAGGCCATTTGTCATCCTTCCAATTGCCTATAGCTATGCTTCTCTTTTCATAGGAAGATGTGCATGCTGGATAAACTACTAGTTTTCCCTAGCACAAAGGTAGGAGGGTTTGACAATCCCCAGGATACTGTTTTGAATATATTCTGATGGGATTTGGATATAAACTCTATTATCATATACCCAATGCTGTCCCAGGAGACAGACAATGGATGGAAGCAGTTAAGGTCTCCAGTCAAAGTTCAAGCAGAGCACTCATGGATATTTCATTCCCCCATAATTCAGTGCTCTTGTTGCTCTCACTGTGCAATTCTTTATGCTGGGTAAGTGATCTCTCCCACAAGTGTAGTAAAGCCTCTTCATCATTCAGTGAGGTAGCATCTCGGGGGGGGGGGGGGGGGGGATGATATTTTTCTGTTGTTGTTTTGTTTTGTTTTGTTTTTGTTTTGTCTGTTTGAGAGGGCTCCTTCTTGTCATCATCCCTATCTTTGTTGTCGCATAATATGTTGGTTTTGTTTTCCATAGGGCCAATTCCTTGACTTTCTGGGCCATTGGGTTCCTTCCACATACATAAAGATTCTGCCATATGCATGCATGAGGTGACATTTAATGAGTAGGCTATGCTTTCATTTCATTGGCTATGCTTTCATTTCATTGGCTGTGCCAATCCCATGAAAAAGACTATAGTTAGGGGTGGGAACTTACTGAATGTTCTTTCCAGAAGAAAGAAAAAAAGGAAGAAAAATGTAAGAAATTAAGATGGCTAAAATGATAAACAACTGAAAAAAGAGATGAAAAAATTAAAGTATTAACTACTTCTTTCCATAGACCAGAAGAAGTGCACAGTTCATTTGCCTAAACCATCCTACTTGCATATGCAAATAAATCTCTTTCACTCCCTCTCTGTCCTGTCCTCCTCAACCCAGTAACTATTTTTTAATGAGTTCATTACCTTTTACCAGTGTCTATTGTGCTTATAGTTGTATTTGCATCTTCTAATCTGTTGGTCCTCAGGTCTGTCTCTATGACAGCAACATGCTGAATTTATCATGGTAACTTTACACTATAATTTCAGGTAAATGATTGTGATACTTTCTTCGTTTCCTTTGTTTCCAGAATTGCTTTCTATATTCTAGGTCTCTGCTAGTTCCAAAGAATTTAAGGAAATGTTCTTGAGCTCTGTGAGGTCTTCTAATGGTATTTTCATTAGGATTGTACTGAACCTATATAGAAATTTTGCAAGTATGGCCATTTTTCCAATTGGTCATGATGTATAACCTTTTTGATGATTCGCTGCATTCTTCTTGCCAGTATTTCACTGAAGACTTTTGAATCTATGTTAATTACAGAGATTGATCTGTAGTCCTCTCTTTTAGTTGGATATTTCTCTGGTTTTGGAATTACAGTAATGCTTACCTTAATATTTACCTCCAGGAATGAGTTTGGGTACATTGTTTCCCTTTCCATTTCACTGAAGAGTTTGAGAAAATTTGGCATTAAATCTTCTCTAAATTTCTTATAGAATTCTGCTGTGAACCCATGATGACCTGGGCTTTACTTTGGTGGTAAGTTTATTATTATTTTAATTTCTATTTTGTTTCTCATTATTGATTTATTCAGACTTTGTATATTTTCTTGACTTGATATCTCATAGGTATTCATGGAACTGTCCCTTTCCTCTGTGATTTCAATCTTGGGAAAGTAAAATTTTTATTGGGAACAGGGATTGAACTCAGGCTCCTGTACTTGCCGGGCAAGGCTTATTCTATTGAGCTAGGTCCCCAGTCCCTAGAGAGTAAAGATTTTGGAAGTAAGTACTAATGATCTTCTGAATTTCTTTAGGGTCTGTAGTGATTTTGCCATTTTCATTCTTTATTGAATTAACTTGAGTTTTTCCCTTCCTTTTCTTGATTGAGTTGGCTTGATTAGTTTGGCTTTTCAATTGTTTTCTTCCAACCAAGTCTTTGATTAATTTATTCTTTACATTTCTTCATCTCCAATGCACTGATTTCTATTTTAATCTTTATAATTCTCTGTCTTTTGTGGACTTTGGGCTTGACTTGCTCTTCTTTTTCTAAGATTTTGAGGTGCAGCATAATATCATTTATTTGGGCTTGTTCTATTTTCCTAGTGTCTGAATTTACTGCTATAAATTTTCTCCTTAAAATATTTTATTGTATCCTACAGGTTTCAGTAAGTTTTATCAGCCTTTTCATTTAATTGTAATTTTTTAAACAGTTGTCAATTTAAAGCTGTTATTTTTAATTAACAATCATTTGAAAGTTTGTTAATTTCCATGTGTTTATGGTGTTTTTGTAGTTTCTTTTTTCAACAATTTCCAGTTTTATTGTACTTTGATCAGACAGTATGCATAGGATTATTTCAATTGCTTTACCTTTATGTTAGAGTGCTCTGTGGTCTAGAATGTGCTTTGTTTTGGAGAATATCCCATGTGCAGTTGAGATGAATGTGTATTCTATTGTTGCTGGGTGAAACATTCTGTAGCATTCTACCAAGTAAATTTCTTCACAAATTTGGTTTAGTTTTGTTATTTCTTTCTTTTTTTTTTTTTTTTTTTTTTTTTTTTTTTTTTTTTTTTTTTTTTTTTTTTT